>JBBDGP010002085.1:0-280096 GCA_037952835.1 Lithobates septentrionalis | reverse complement strand
GGAGTGCGGAATGTATGGCGGGGGGTAATATGTACAGGAGAGGAGTGCGGATGTATGGCGGGGGGTAATATGTACAGGAGAGGAGTGCGGAGTGTATGGCGGGGGGGTAATATGTACAGGAGAGGAGTGCGGAATGTATGGCGGGGGGGTAATATGTACAGGAGAGGAGTGCGGAATGTATGGCGGGGGGTAATATGTACAGGAGAGGAGTGCGGAATGTATGGCGGGGGGGTAATATGTACAGGAGAGGAGTGCGGACTGGGGGTAATATGTACAGAGAGGAGTGCGGAGTGTATGGCGGGGGGTAATATGTACAGGAGAGGAGTGCGGAATGTATGGCGGGGGGTAATATGTACAGGAGAGGAGTGCGGAATGTATGGCGGGGGGTAATATGTACAGGAGAGGAGTGCGGAATGTATGGCGGGGGGTAATATGTACAGGAGAGGAGGTGCGAGTGTATGGCGGGGGGTAATATGTACAGGAGAGGAGTGCGGAATGTATGGCGGGGGGGTAATATGTACAGGAGAGGAGTGCGGAATGTATGGCGGTGGGTAATATGTACAGGAGAGGAGTGTGGAGTGTATGGCGGGGGGTAATATGTACAGGAGAGGAGTATGGAGTGTATGGCGGGGGGTAATATGTACAGGAGAGGAGTGCGGAATGTATGGCGGTGGGTAATATGTACAGGAGAGGAGTGTGGAGTGTATGGCGGGGGGTAATATGTACAGGAGAGGAGTATGGAGTGTATGGCGGGGGGTAATATGTACAGGAGAGGAGTGCGGAGTGTATGGCGGGGGGTAATATGTACAGGAGAGGAGTGCGGAATGTATGGCGGTGGGTAATATGTACAGGAGAGGAGTGCGGAATGTATGGCGGTGGGTAATATGTACAGGAGAGGAGTGTGGAATGTATGGCGGTGGGTAATATGTACAGGAGAGGAGTATGGAGTGTATGGCGGGGGTAATATGTACAGGAGAGGAGTATGGAGTGTATGGCGGGGGGTAATATGTACAGGAGAGGAGTGCGGAATGTATGGCGGTGGGTAATAAGTACAGGAGAGGAGTGCGGAATGTATGGCGGTGGGTAATAAGTACAGGAGAGGAGTGCGGAATGTATGGCGGTGGGTAATATGTACAGGAGAGGAGTGCGGAATGTATGGCGGTGGGTAATATGTACAGGAGAGGAGTGCGGAATGTATGGCGGTGGGTAATATGTACAGGAGAGGAGTATGGAGTGTATGGCGGGGGGTAATATGTACAGGAGAGGAGTATGGAGTGTATGGCGGGGGGTAATATGTACAGGAGAGGAGTGCGGAATGTATGGCGGTGGGTAATATGTACAGGAGAGGAGTGCGGAGTGTATGGCGGGGGATAATATGTACAGGAGAGGAGTGCGGAATGTATGGCGGTGGGTAATATGTACAGGAGAGGAGTATGGAGTGTATGGCGGGGGGTAATATGTACAGGAGAGGAGTATGGAGTGTATGGCGGGGGGGTAATATGTACAGGAGAGGAGTGCGGAATGTATGGCGGTGGGTAATATGTACAGGAGAGGAGTGCGGAATGTATGGCGGTGGGTAATATGTACAGGAGAGGAGTGCGGAATGTATGGCGGTGGGTAATATGTACAGGAGAGGAGTGCGGAATGTATGGCGGGGGATAATATGTACAGGAGAGGAGTGCGGAGTGTATGGCGGGGGGTAATATGTACAGGAGAGGAGTGCGGAATGTATGGCGGTGGGTAATATGTACAGGAGAGGAGTGCGGAGTGTATGGCGGGGGATAATATGTACAGGAGAGGAGTGCGGAGTGTATGGCGGGGGATAATATGTACAGGAGAGGAGTGCGGAATGTATGGCGGGGGGTAATATGTACAGGAGAGGAGTGCGGAATGTATGGCGGTGGGTAATATGTACAGGAGAGGAGTATGGAGTGTATGGCGGGGGGTAATATGTACAGGAGAGGAGTGTGGAATGTATGGCGGGGGGTAATATGTACAGGAGAGGAGTATGGAATGTATGGCGGGGGGTAATATGTACAGGAGAGGAGTGCGGAGTGTATGGCGGGGGGTAATATGTACAGGAGAGGAGTGCGGAATGTATGGCGGTGGGTAATATGTACAGGAGAGGAGTATGGAGTGTATGGCGGGGGGTAATATGTACAGGAGAGGAGTGTGGAATGTATGGCGGTGGGTAATATGTACAGGAGAGGAGTGCGGAATGTATGGCGGTGGGTAATATGTACAGGAGAGGAGTATGGAATGTATGGCGGGGGGTAATATGTACAGGAGAGGAGTGCGGAATGTATGGCGGGGGGTAATATGTACAGGAGAGGAGTATGGAGTGTATGGCGGGGGGTAATATGTACAGGAGAGGAGTGCGGAATGTATGGCGGTGGGTAATATGTACAGGAGAGGAGTATGGAGTGTATGGCGGGGGGTAATATGTACAGGAGAGGAGTGTGGAATGTATGGCGGTGGGTAATATGTACAGGAGAGGAGTATGGAGTGTATGGCGGGGGGTAATATGTACAGGAGAGGAGTGCGGAGTGTATGGCGGGGGGTAATATGTACAGGAGAGGAGTGCGGAGTGTATGGCGGGGGGTAATATGTACAGGAGAGGAGTGCGGAGTGTATGGCGGGGGGTAATATGTACAGGAGAGGAGTATGGAGTGTATGGCGGGGGGTAATATGTACAGGAGAGGAGTGCGGAATGTATGGCGGGGGGGTAATATGTACAGGAGAGGAGTGTGGAATGTATGGCGGGGGGTAATATGTACAGGAGAGGAGTGCGGAATGTATGGCGGTGGGTAATATGTACAGGAGAGGAGTATGGAATGTATGGCGGGGGGTAATATGTACAGGAGAGGAGTGCGGAATGTATGGCGGGGGGTAATATGTACAGGAGAGGAGTATGGAGTGTATGGCGGGGGGTAATATGTACAGGAGAGGAGTGCGGAATGTATGGCGGTGGGTAATATGTACAGGAGAGGAGTATGGAGTGTATGGCGGGGGGTAATATGTACAGGAGAGGAGTGCGGAATGTATGGCGGTGGGTAATATGTACAGGAGAGGAGTGCGGAATGTATGGCGGGGGTAATATGTACAGGAGAGGAGTGCGGAGTATATGGCGGTGGGTAATATGTACAGGAGAGGAGTGCGGAATGTATGGCGGTGGGTAATATGTACAGGAGAGGAGTGCGGAATGTATGGCGGTGGGTAATAAGTACAGGAGAGGAGTGCGGAATGTATGGCGGTGGGTAATAAGTACAGGAGAGGAGTGCGGAATGTATGGCGGTGGGTAATATGTACAGGAGAGGAGTGCGGAATGTATGGCGGAGGGTAATAAGTACAGGAGAGGAGTGCGGAATGTATGGCGGTGGGTAATAAGTACAGGAGAGGAGTATGGAGTGTATGGCGGGGGGTAATATGTACAGGAGAGGAGTGCGGAATGTATGGCGGTGGGTAATAAGTACAGGAGAGGAGTATGGAGTGTATGGCGGGGGATAATATGTACAGGAGAGGAGTGCGGAGTGTATGGCGGTGGGTAATAAGTACAGGAGAGGAGTGCGGAATGTATGGCGGTGGGTAATAAGTACAGGAGAGGAGTATGGAGTGTATGGCGGGGGGTAATATGTACAGGAGAGGAGTGCGGAATGTATGGCGGTGGGTAATATGTACAGGAGAGGAGTGCGGAATGTATGGCGGGGGGATAATATGTACAGGAGAGGAGTGCGGAATGTATGGCGGGGGGGTAATATGTACAGGAGAGGAGTGCGGAATGTATGGCGGGGGGGTAATATGTACAGGAGAGGAGTGCGGAATGTATGGCGGGGGGGTAATATGTACAGGAGAGGAGTGCGGAGTGTATGGCGGGGGGTAATATGTACAGGAGAGGAGTGCGGAGTGTATGGCGGGGGGTAATATGTACAGGAGAGGAGTGCGGAGTGTATGGCGGGGGGTAATATGTACAGGAGAGGAGTGCGGAGTGTATGGCGGGGGGTAATATGTACAGGAGAGGAGTGCGGAGTGTATGGCGGGGGGTAATATGTACAGGAGAGGAGTGCGGAGTGTATGGCGGGGGGTAATATGTACAGGAGAGGAGTGCGGAATGTATGGCGGTGGGTAATATGTACAGGAGAGGAGTGCGGAGTGTATGGCGGTGGGTAATATGTACAGGAGAGGAGTGCGGAGTGTATGGCGGTGGGTAATATGTACAGGAGAGGAGTGCGGAATGTATGGCGGTGGGTAATATGTACAGGAGAGGAGTGCGGAATGTATGGCGGGGGGTAATATGTACAGGAGAGGAGTGCGGAATGTATAATGGTGGGTAATATGTACAGGAGAGGAGTGCGGAATGTATGGCGGTGGGTAATATGTACAGGAGAGGAGTGCGGAATGTATGGCGGGGGGTAATATGTACAGGAGAGGAGTGCGGAATGTATAATGGTGGGTAATATGTACAGGAGAGGAGTGCGGAATGTATAATGGTGGGTAATATGTACAGGAGAGGAGTGTGGAGTGTATGGCGGGGGGTAATATGTACAGGAGAGGAGTATGGAGTGTATGGCGGGGGGTAATATGTACAGGAGAGGAGTGCGGAATGTATGGCGGTGGGTAATATGTACAGGAGAGGAGTGCGGAGTGTATGGCGGGGGGTAATATGTACAGGAGAGGAGTGCGGAATGTATGGCGGGGGGTAATATGTACAGGAGAGGAGTGTGGAGTGTATGGCGGGGGGTAATATGTACAGGAGAGGAGTATGGAGTGTATGGCGGGGGGTAATATGTACAGGAGAGGAGTGCGGAATGTATGGCGGTGGGTAATATGTACAGGAGAGGAGTGCGGAGTGTATGGCGGGGGATAATATGTACAGGAGAGGAGTGCGGAATGTATGGCGGGGGGTAATATGTACAGGAGAGGAGTGCGGAATGTATGGCGGGGGGTAATATGTACAGGAGAGGAGTGTGGAATGTATGGCGGTGGGTAATATGTACAGGAGAGGAGTGTGGAATGTATGGCGGTGGGTAATATGTACAGGAGAGGAGTATGGAATGTATGGCGGTGGGTAATATGTACAGGAGAGGAGTATGGAGTGTATGGCGGGGGGTAATATGTACAGGAGAGGAGTGCGGAATGTATGGCGGTGGGTAATATGTACAGGAGAGGAGTGCGGAGTGTATGGCGGGGGATAATATGTACAGGAGAGGAGTGCGGAATGTATGGAGGGGGGTAATATGTACAGGAGAGGAGTGTGGAATGTATGGCGGTGGGTAATATGTACAGGAGAGGAGTGCGGAGTGTATGGCGGGGGGTAATATGTACAGGAGAGGAGTGCGGAATGTATGGAGGGGGGTAATATGTACAGGAGAGGAGTGTGGAATGTATGGCGGTGGGTAATATGTACAGGAGAGGAGTGCGGAGTGTATGGCGGGGGGTAATATGTACAGGAGAGGAGTGCGGAGTGTATGGCGGTGGGTAATATGTACAGGAGAGGAGTATGGAGTGTATGGAGGGGGGTAATATGTACAGGAGAGGAGTGCGGAGTGTATGGAGGGGGGTAATATGTACAGGAGAGGAGTGTGGAATGTATGGCGGGGGATAATATGTACAGGAGAGGAGTGCGGAGTGTATGGCGGGGGGTAATATGTACAGGAGAGGAGTGCGGAATGTATAATGGTGGGTAATATGTACAGGAGAGGAGTATGGAGTGTATGGAGGGGGGTAATATGTACAGGAGAGGAGTGCGGAGTGTATGGCGGGGGGGTAATATGTACAGGAGAGGAGTGCGGAATGTATGGCGGTGGGTAATATGTACAGGAGAGGAGTGCGGAATGTATGGCGGGGGATAATATGTACAGGAGAGGAGTGCGGAGTGTATGGCGGGGGGTAATATGTACAGGAGAGGAGTGCGGAATGTATGGCGGGGGGTAATATGTACAGGAGAGGAGTGCGGAATGTATAATGGTGGGTAATATGTACAGGAGAGGAGTGCGGAATGTATGGCGGTGGGTAATATGTACAGGAGAGGAGTGCGGAATGTATAATGGTGGGTAATATGTACAGGAGAGGAGTGCGGAATGTATGGCGGGGGGATAATATGTACAGGAGAGGAGTGCGGAATGTATGGCGGGGGGGTAATATGTACAGGAGAGGAGTGCGGAATGTATGGCGGGGGGGTAATATGTACAGGAGAGGAGTGCGGAATGTATGGCGGGGGGGTAATATGTACAGGAGAGGAGTGTGGAATGTATGGCGGGGGGTAATATGTACAGGAGAGGAGTGCGAAGTGTATGGCGGGGGATAATATGTACAGGAGAGGAGTATGGAGTGTATGGCGGGGGGTAATATGTACAGGAGAGGAGTGCGGAGTGTATGGCGGGGGGTAATATGTACAGGAGAGGAGTGCGGAGTGTATGGCGGGGGGTAATATGTACAGGAGAGGAGTGCGGAATGTATGGCGGGGGGTAATATGTACAGGAGAGGAGTGCGGAGTGTATGGCGGGGGGTAATATGTACAGGAGAGGAGTGCGGAGTGTATGGCGGGGGGTAATATGTACAGGAGAGGAGTGCGGAATGTATGGCGGTGGGTAATATGTACAGGAGAGGAGTGCGGAATGTATGGCGGTGGGTAATATGTACAGGAGAGGAGTGCGGAATGTATGGCGGTGGGTAATATGTACAGGAGAGGAGTGCGGAATGTATGGCGGGGGGGTAATATGTACAGGAGAGGAGTGCGGAATGTATAATGGTGGGTAATATGTACAGGAGAGGAGTGCGGAATGTATAATGGTGGGTAATATGTACAGGAGAGGAGTATGGAGTGTATGGCGGGGGGTAATATGTACAGGAGAGGAGTATGGAGTGTATGGCGGGGGGTAATATGTACAGGAGAGGAGTGCGGAATGTATGGCGGTGGGTAATATGTACAGGAGAGGAGTATGGAGTGTATGGCGGGGGGTAATATGTACAGGAGAGGAGTGTGGAATGTATGGCGGGGGGTAATATGTACAGGAGAGGAGTGTGGAGTGTATGGCGGGGGGTAATATGTACAGGAGAGGAGTATGGAGTGTATGGCGGTGGGTAATATGTACAGGAGAGGAGTGCGGAATGTATGGCGGTGGGTAATATGTACAGGAGAGGAGTGCGGAATGTATGGCGGGGGGTAATATGTACAGGAGAGGAGTGTGGAGTGTATGGCGGGGGGTAATATGTACAGGAGAGGAGTGCGGAATGTATGGCGGTGGGTAATATGTACAGGAGAGGAGTGCGGAATGTATGGCGGTGGGTAATATGTACAGGAGAGGAGTGCGGAATGTATGGCGGGGGATAATATGTACAGGAGAGGAGTGCGGAATGTATGGCGGGGGGTAATATGTACAGGAGAGGAGTGCGGAATGTATGGCGGGGGGTAATATGTACAGGAGAGGAGTGTGGAATGTATGGCGGTGGGTAATATGTACAGGAGAGGAGTATGGAATGTATGGCGGTGGGTAATATGTACAGGAGAGGAGTATGGAATGTATGGCGGGGGGTAATATGTACAGGAGAGGAGTGTGGAATGTATGGCGGTGGGTAATATGTACAGGAGAGGAGTATGGAATGTATGGCGGGGGGTAATATGTACAGGAGAGGAGTGTGGAATGTATGGCGGTGGGTAATATGTACAGGAGAGGAGTATGGAGTGTATGGCGGGGGGTAATATGTACAGGAGAGGAGTATGGAGTGTATGGCGGGGGGGTAATATGTACAGGAGAGGAGTGCGGAATGTATGGCGGTGGGTAATATGTACAGGAGAGGAGTGCGGAATGTATGGCGGTGGGTAATAAGTACAGGAGAGGAGTGCGGAATGTATGGCGGTGGGTAATAAGTACAGGAGAGGAGTGTGGAATGTATGGCGGGGGATAATATGTACAGGAGAGGAGTGCGGAGTGTATGGCGGGGGGTAATATGTACAGGAGAGGAGTGCGGAGTGTATGGCGGTGGGTAATATGTACAGGAGAGGAGTGCGGAATGTATGGCGGTGGGTAATATGTACAGGAGAGGAGTGCGGAATGTATGGCGGTGGGTAATATGTACAGGAGAGGAGTGCGGAGTGTATGGCGGGGGGTAATATGTACAGGAGAGGAGTGCGGAGTGTATGGCGGGGGGTAATATGTACAGGAGAGGAGTGTGGAGTGTATGGCGGGGGGTAATATGTACAGGAGAGGAGTGCGGAATGTATGGCGGGGGGTAATATGTACAGGAGAGGAGTGCGGAATGTATGGCGGGGGGTAATATGTACAGGAGAGGAGTGCGGAATGTATAATGGTGGGTAATATGTACAGGAGAGGAGTATGGAGTGTATGGCGGTGGGTAATATGTACAGGAGAGGAGTGTGGAGTGTATGGCGGGGGTAATATGTACAGGAGAGGAGTATGGAGTGTATGGCGGGGGGTAATATGTACAGGAGAGGAGTGCGGAATGTATGGCGGTGGGTAATATGTACAGGAGAGGAGTGCGGAATGTATGGCGGGGGGTAATATGTACAGGAGAGGAGTATGGAGTGTATGGCGGGGGGGTAATATGTACAGGAGAGGAGTGCGGAATGTATGGCGGGGGTAATATGTACAGGAGAGGAGTATGGAGTGTATGGCGGGGGGTAATATGTACAGGAGAGGAGTGCGGAATGTATGGCGGTGGGTAATATGTACAGGAGAGGAGTGTGGAGTGTATGGCGGGGGGTAATATGTACAGGAGAGGAGTATGGAGTGTATGGCGGGGGGTAATATGTACAGGAGAGGAGTGCGGAGTGTATGGCGGGGGGTAATATGTACAGGAGAGGAGTGCGGAGTGTATGGCGGGGGGTAATATGTACAGGAGAGGAGTGCGGAATGTATGGCGGGGGGGTAATATGTACAGGAGAGGAGTGCGGAATGTATGGCGGGGGGTAATATGTACAGGAGAGGAGTGTGGAGTGTATGGCGGGGGGTAATATGTACAGGAGAGGAGTGCGGAATGTATGGCGGGGGGTAATATGTACAGGAGAGGAGTGCGGAATGTATGGCGGGGGGTAATATGTACAGGAGAGGAGTGCGGAATGTATAATGGTGGGTAATATGTACAGGAGAGGAGTATGGAGTGTATGGCGGTGGGTAATATGTACAGGAGAGGAGTGTGGAGTGTATGGCGGGGGTAATATGTACAGGAGAGGAGTATGGAGTGTATGGCGGGGGGTAATATGTACAGGAGAGGAGTGCGGAATGTATGGCGGTGGGTAATATGTACAGGAGAGGAGTGCGGAATGTATGGCGGGGGGTAATATGTACAGGAGAGGAGTATGGAGTGTATGGCGGGGGGGTAATATGTACAGGAGAGGAGTGCGGAATGTATGGCGGGGGTAATATGTACAGGAGAGGAGTATGGAGTGTATGGCGGGGGGTAATATGTACAGGAGAGGAGTGCGGAATGTATGGCGGTGGGTAATATGTACAGGAGAGGAGTGTGGAGTGTATGGCGGGGGGTAATATGTACAGGAGAGGAGTATGGAGTGTATGGCGGGGGGTAATATGTACAGGAGAGGAGTGCGGAATGTATAATGGTGGGTAATATGTACAGGAGAGGAGTGTGGAATGTATGGCGGTGGGTAATATGTACAGGAGAGGAGTGCGGAGTGTATGGCGGGGGGTAATATGTACAGGAGAGGAGTGCGGAATGTATGGAGGGGGGTAATATGTACAGGAGAGGAGTGCGGAGTGTATGGCGGTGGGTAATATGTACAGGAGAGGAGTATGGAGTGTATGGAGGGGGGTAATATGTACAGGAGAGGAGTGCGGAGTGTATGGCGGGGGATAATATGTACAGGAGAGGAGTGCGGAGTGTATGGCGGGGGGTAATATGTACAGGAGAGGAGTGCGGAATGTATAATGGTGGGTAATATGTACAGGAGAGGAGTATGGAGTGTATGGCGTTGGGTAATATGTACAGGAGAGGAGTGCGGAATGTATAATGGTGGGTAATATGTACAGGAGAGGAGTGCAGAGTGTATGGAGGGGGGTAATATGTACAGGAGAGGAGTGCGGAGTGTATGGCGGGGGGTAATATGTACAGGAGAGGAGTGCGGAATGTATGGCGGTGGGTAATATGTACAGGAGAGGAGTGCGGAATGTATGGCGGGGGATAATATGTACAGGAGAGGAGTGCGGAGTGTATGGCGGGGGGTAATATGTACAGGAGAGGAGTGCGGAATGTATGGCGGGGGGTAATATGTACAGGAGAGGAGTGCGGAATGTATGGCGGTGGGTAATATGTACAGGAGAGGAGTGCGGAATGTATGGCGGTGGGTAATATGTACAGGAGAGGAGTGCGGAGTGTATGGCGGTGGGTAATATGTACAGGAGAGGAGTGCGGAATGTATGGCGGGGGGGTAATATGTACAGGAGAGGAGTGCGGAGTGTATGGCGGTGGGTAATATGTACAGGAGAGGAGTGCGGAATGTATGGCGGTGGGTAATATGTACAGGAGAGGAGTGCGGAATGTATGGCGGGGGGTAATATGTACAGGAGAGGAGTGCGGAGTGTATGGCGGTGGGTAATATGTACAGGAGAGGAGTGCGGAATGTATGGCGGGGGGTAATATGTACAGGAGAGGAGTGCGGAGTGTATGGCGGGGGGTAATATGTACAGGAGAGGAGTGCGGAGTGTATGGCGGGGGGTAATATGTACAGGAGAGGAGTGCGGAGTGTATGGCGGGGGGTAATATGTACAGGAGAGGAGTGCGGAATGTATGGCGGGGGGTAATATGTACAGGAGAGGAGTGCGGAATGTATAATGGTGGGTAATATGTACAGGAGAGGAGTGCGGAATGTATAATGGTGGGTAATATGTACAGGAGAGGAGTGCGGAGTGTATGGCGGTGGGTAATATGTACAGGAGAGGAGTGCGGAATGTATAATGGTGGGTAATATGTACAGGAGAGGAGTGCGGAGTGTATGGCGGGGGGTAATATGTACAGGAGAGGAGTGCGGAATGTATAATGGTGGGTAATATGTACAGGAGAGGAGTGCGGAATGTATAATGGTGGGTAATATGTACAGGAGAGGAGTGCGGAGTGTATGGCGGGGGGTAATATGTACAGGAGAGGAGTGCGGAGTGTATGGCGGGGGGGTAATATGTACAGGAGAGGAGTGCGGAATGTATGGCGGGGGGTAATATGTACAGGAGAGGAGTGCGGAATGTATAATGGTGGGTAATATGTACAGGAGAGGAGTGCGGAATGTATAATGGTGGGTAATATGTACAGGAGAGGAGTGCGGAGTGTATGGCGGGGGGTAATATGTACAGGAGAGGAGTGCGGAGTGTATGGCGGGGGGTAATATGTACAGGAGAGGAGTGCGGAATGTATAATGGTGGGTAATATGTACAGGAGAGGAGTGCGGAGTGTATGGCGGGGGGTAATATGTACAGGAGAGGAGTGCGGAGTGTATGGCGGGGGGTAATATGTACAGGAGAGGAGTGCGGAATGTATGGCGGGGGGTAATATGTACAGGAGAGGAGTGCGGAATGTATAATGGTGGGTAATATGTACAGGAGAGGAGTGCGGAATGTATAATGGTGGGTAATATGTACAGGAGAGGAGTGCGGAGTGTATGGCGGGGGGTAATATGTACAGGAGAGGAGTGCGGAGTGTATGGCGGGGGGTAATATGTACAGGAGAGGAGTGCGGAATGTATAATGGTGGGTAATATGTACAGGAGAGGAGTGCGGAATGTATAATGGTGGGTAATATGTACAGGAGAGGAGTGCGGAGTGTATGGCGGGGGGTAATATGTACAGGAGAGGAGTGCGGAGTGTATGGCGGGGGGTAATATGTACAGGAGAGGAGTGCGGAATGTATAATGGTGGGTAATATGTACAGGAGAGGAGTGCGGAATGTATAATGGTGGGTAATATGTACAGGAGAGGAGTATGGAGTGTATGGCGGGGGGTAGTTAGCGGAGAGAGGAGGAAGAGGAGTGCAATATCACCTCCTGATAGTCTGTCAGCCACTGCTATACCACTTTGGTGGTGGGGCACTCCGAAGGATGTAAGGGGGCACTCCGAAGGATGTAAGGGGGAACTCCGAAGGATGTAAGGGGGCACTCCGAAGGATGTAAGGGGGAACTCCGAAGGATGTAAGGGGGCACTCCGAAGGATGTAAGGGGGCACTCCGAAGGATGTAAGGGGGCACTCCGAAGGATGTAAGGGGGCACTCCGAAGGATGTAAGGGGGAACTCCGAAGGATGTAAGGGGGAACTCCGAAGGATGTAAGGGGGCACTCCGAAGGATGTAAGGGGGCACTCCGAAGGATGTAAGGGGGAACTCCGAAGGATGTAAGGGGGCACTCCGAAGGATGTAAGGGGGCACTCCGAAGGATGTAAGGGGGAACTCCGAAGGATGTAAGGGGGCACTCCGAAGGATGTAAGGGGGCACTCCGAAGGATGTAAGGGGGCACTCCGAAGGATGTAAGGGGGCACTCTGAAGGATGTAAGGGGGCACTCTGAAGGATGTAAGGGGGAACTCCGAAGGATGTAAGGGGGCACTCCGAAGGATGTAAGGGGGCACTCCGAAGGATGTAAGGGGGCACTCTGAAGGATGTAAGGGGGTACCCTGGAGGATGTAAGGGGGGATGTAATGGGGCACTCTGGCGGTACTAACTTAGTCAGAGCCCCCCTTACGTCCTCCGGGGTGCCCCCTTAGTGCCTCCTTACATCCTCCTCCAGAATTTCCCTGAATCTCTAGCAAAGTTCCCAGGATTCCAGACAATTGTCCCCTCAATAGCAGCCAGTTTGTCTTTGAAGATGGGGAAGGGGGCAAGTTGTCAAAGAAGAATACTTGCGGTGATTTTGGGGGATAAGAGCATGCTGTATGTGCTAGGGGGCACTTTAGGAGGGGAGAGAAATTGTGCTGGAAGGGGGGTTAAATAAAAAATCTGACCCCCCCCCAGCACAATATATCTCCCCTCCTAAAGTGCCCCCTAGCACATACAGCATGCTCTTATCCCCCAAAATCACTGCAAGTATTATTTTTTGACAACTTGCCCCCTGTCTCTGTGTCTCCTTCTCCTGCAAGTGCCAAGTATTAATATTCTGTACTAACCTCAGATCAGCATGTCCCGTCCTGTTGAGTCCTGTGTCCATTCTCCTCCCCCTCCTTCTCCTGTCCGTGACATCCGAGCCGAGGAAAAGGGGGAGGGGACTTCAGTCCGTGTGTTAGTGTGAGGTGGGCAGGAGGGGGGAGGAAGGGAGAGATGCCGCACTCACTGTAATTGCAGGCAGCCTGTGGGAACAGAAAAACCCCACACAAGCTGCAGGCCAGTCACTGGAGCCAAGTGCGGAGCTGAAAGAACCAGCAGTGACTCCCAGCAGCACTAGAGAGGAGGAGGAGGAAGTGAAATCTTCCTCCGCTTTCAACGCTGGGCAGTGACGTCACTGGTTGCCTGATGCCAGGCGGCTATAGCAACCAGTGATCAGGAGGAGGTGGAAGCGGAGCCAGAGCCAGCGCTATGGCGGCTCGGTCCGCCCCTGTTCCCAGATTGTCAGTTTCATTCCGGGACACTGTATTGTCCCGGAATGAAGCTGCCCGGGACCGGGGACAAAGATGTCAATTACGGGATAATCCCGGGCAATCCGGGACACGTGGGCACCCTAGTTCCCCCACTACCGGTTCCTCTATTATACTGCATTGGGCTTGGTCTATAAACGGCTAGATTTTCCTCCTACATTGTGTGCAATGTCTACCATTTCCCTCTTACATTCTTTAGATGTCTTCTGTAGCTTTATTCCTGACTGGCTATTCTCTGCAATCTCTGTATTTATGTATCTGTTGTCCCTCGATCTGAAAACACAACAATTCCCATCATGGGATGCCCTGTGTATTTGTGTATATGTAATAATAATAATAATAAAAAATGGTGCGCTAATTCAAGAAGCTATGCAGCAAAAATAGACAAATCTGCATGAATGATTATCCCTCATTTAAAAAAAAAACAAATAATACAATAATATGTGATAATATGTGAAACAGTAATAAAAGTGTTCGAATCAAAAGCAGATATTCATCTTTTTTTATGACAAGTTAAGATATTCATCTGAATTTACATAAAAAAACAATAAAAGTGCTTGAATCAAAAGCAGAAACAGTTATCACTGTTTCACATATTATCACATATTATTGCAGTTTTTTTAAATTAGGGATATTCATTCATGCATGTTTGTCTATTTTGCTGCTTAGCTTCTTGAATTAGCGCACTTCATCACCGTTTCACTTATTATCACATACAGTTGTGCTCATAAGTTTACATACCCCGGCAGAATTGATGATTTCTTGGCCTTTTTTCAGAGAATATGAATGATAACACAAAAACTTTTCTTTCACTCATGGTTAGTGTTTGACTGAAGCCATTTATTATCAATCAACTGTGTTTACTCTTTTTATATCATAATGACAGCAGAAACTACCCAAATGACCTTGATCAAAAGTTTACATACCCTGGTGATTTTGGCCTGATAACATGCAGACAAGGTGACACAAAGGGGTTTGAATGGCTTTAAGGCTGACTTCACACTGTTACTACACAACAGTCATACAACTATCATCCTACTTTGCTGTGCGATATCAGTCCTACGTCAGCCCTTGTTAAAGGGGGCTTCCAGATTCCGATAAGCCCCCCTGCCCGCAGACCCCGACAACCAACGGCCAGGATTGTCGGGAAGCGGCCCTTGTCCTCATCAACATGGGAACAAGGTGCTTTGGGGTGGAGGAGGGCGCAGGGCCCCCCTGCCCCAAAGCACCCATGTTGAGGGCATGTGGCCTGGTACAGTTCGGGGGGTGCTCACTTGTCCCCACCCCTTTCCTGACCTGACAGGCTGTGTGCTCGAATAAGGGTCTGGTTTTATTTTGGGGGGGACCCACGCGGCCTGGTATGCTCTTGGAGGGGGAACCCATGATGTTTTTTTGTTAAAAATTTGGCATGGAGTTCTCCTTCAAGATCATTAGAGCACAAGTTGCATGCCAAAGTAGGATCAGTCAAGATGGCGATCCGACTTTGATCCGACTTCATTGGTATTCAATGGGCTGAAGTAGGATCAAAGTCGGACCAAAGTATTACAGGGAGCATTTTCAAAGTCGGACCGACTTGTGTCGGACCAGTTAAGATGGCTCCCATAGGGAAACGTTGATTTTCATACGTCATATGATATGAACTCCCAATGTCAGAGTGTTTGTCATACCAGTGTATACCATAGCCTTAAAGGTAACCATCCTCACCTGTGATCTGTTTGCTTGTAGTTAGTGTGTGCTTATAAAAGGTCAATGAGAATCGGTCCCTTGGACATTTGAGGCGCAGCGAGCAGACGCACAGGGCCGTTGTCTTCTGAAGGGGAAGGTGTTTGACGTGCGGGTCACCTTTGCCAACATATATTTTCCTAACGTGGACCATCCGCAATTCTTGCGGAAGCTCCTTCCTGAGTTACTGGAGTACTCGGAAGGGCTGCTCGTCTTTGGGGGTAAGCTCAGCTTTGCTATGGATCCACCCCTAGAAGCCTCACGCGGCGCCTCTCATCTCTCCTATTCGCGCCTTAAGGGCATGAAGGCGGATCTGCATACTCTACATCTGGTATACCCCTGGCGGTTGCTACATCTTGAAGACCGAGACTACTCCTTTTTCTCCCAGGTCCATCACACCTACTCGCAACTAGACTATCTTTTGCTGATGCATAAAGATTTATCCATAGTAGTGTCCGCTTCTATTAATGTTATATCCTTTTCAGACCAAGCACCAGTCCATCTGACACTTCAGTTTGGTCCCGTGACCCAGACCCCTCCATCCTGGAGACTGAATGAGGCCCTGCTCCAGTCAGAGGAGATCCATTCCAAGCTACTGACTACATTGTGGGATTACTTCTCCATTAATGAAGCGTCAGTTACTAACCCCTTGATGGTCTGGGAGGCTTATAAGACAGTTGTCCGGGGTGCACTGATCAGAATAGGAGACCGCCTTAAACGGGAAAGAATGCGTCGCATGGAAGAACTCTTTGCTCTGATGCGTAGCCTGGAGTGCCCCCATAAGGCCAGCCTCGCACGTTCAACCTATCAGGATCTCCCTAAAGTCTGTGAAACCCAACGAAGCAAAAACTGGCATGGGCACACCGTACAATGTACGAATTTTCAAACAAACCCGGTACACTGTTGGCTCGAGCCAACAAGGCCTATGATGAAAGGTACACCATTCCTACTGTGAAACACGGAGGTGGATCGCTGATGTTTTGGGGATGTGTGAGCTACAAAGGAACAGGAAACTTGGTTAAAATTGTTGGCAAGATGAATGCAGTATGTTATCAAAAAATACTTAAGGAACATTTGCATTCATCAGCCAGGAAGCTGCGCACGGGACGTACTTGGACATTCCAATATCATAATGATCCAAAACACAAGGCCAAGTCCACCTGTCATTGGCTACAGCAGAAAAGAGTGAAGGTTCTGGAGTGGCCATCTCAGTCTCCTGACCTCAATATCATTGAGTCACTCTCAAACATGCCGTTCATGCAAGACAGCCCAAGAATTTACAGGAACTGGAGGCTTTTTGCCAAGAGGAATGGGCAGCTTTACCATCTGAGAAGATAAAGAGCCTCATCCACAAATACCACAAAAGACTTCAAGCTGTCATTGATGTTAAAGGGTTCTTGCTATAGACTTGCGGGGCTCTTGCTATAGACTTGCGGGGCTCTTGCTGTAGACTTGCGGGGCTCTTGCTATAGACTTGCGGGGCTCTTGCTATAGACTTGCAGGGCTCTTGCTATAGACTTGAGGGGCTCTTGCTATAGACTTGAGGGGCTGTTGCTATAGACTTGCGGGGTTCTTGCTATAGACTTGCGGGGCTGTTGCTATAGACTTGCGGGGTTCTTGCTTTAGATTGCGGGGCTCTTGCTGTGGACTTGCAGGGCTCCTACTATAGACATGAGGGGTTCTTGCTATAGACTTGCGGGGCTCTTGCTGTGGACTTGCAGGGCTCCTGCTATAGCCTTTCGGAGCTCTTGCTGTGGACTTGAGGGGCTTTTGTTATAGACTTGTGGGGCTCTTGCTATAGACATGAGGGGCTCTTTCTGTAGACTTGCGGGGCTCTTGCTATAGACTTGCGGGGCTCTTGCTGTGGACTTGTGGGGCTCTTGCTATAGACTTGCGGTGCTATCGCTGTAGACTTGCAGGGCTCTTGCTATAGACATGAGGGGTTCTTGCTATAGACTTGCAGGGCTCTTGCTATAGACATGAGGGGTTCTTGCTGTGGACTTGCAGGGCTCTTGCTGTAGATTTGCAGGGCTCTTGCTATAGACTTGCGGGGCTCTTCCTGTAGACTTGTGGGGTTCTTGCTATAGACTTGTGGGGTTCTTGCTATAGACTTGCAGGGCTCTTGCTGTAGACTTGTGGGGTTCTTGCTGTAGACTTGCAGGGCTCTTGCTGTAGACTTGTGGGGCTCTTGCTATAGACACGAGGGGCTCTTTCTGTAGACTTGCGGGGCTCTTGCTATAGACTTGCTGGGCTCTTGCTGTGGACTTGTGGGGCTCTTGCTATAGACTTGCGGGGTTCTTGCTATAGACTTGCAGGGCTCTTGCTATAGACATGAGGGGTTCTTGCTATAGACTTGTGGGGCTCTTGCTATAGACACGAGGGGCTCTTTCTGTAGACTTGCGGGGCTCTTGCTATAGACTTGCTGGGCTCTTGCTGTGGACTTGCGGGGTTCTTGCTGTAGACTTGCAGGGCTCTTGCTGTAGACTTGTGGGGCTCTTGCTATAGACATGAGGGGCTCTTTCTGTAGACTTGCGGGGCTCTTGCTATAGACTTGCTGGACTCTTGCTGTGGACTTGTGGGGTTCTTGCTGTAGACTTGCAGGGCTCTTGCTGTAGACTTGTGGGGCTCTTGCTATAGACATGAGGGGCTCTTTCTGTAGACTTGCGGGGCTCTTGCTATAGACTTGCTGGGCTCTTGCTGTGGACTTGTGGGGCTCTTGCTATAGACTTGCGGGGTTCTTGCTATAGACTTGCAGGGCTCTTGCTGTAGACTTGCGGGGCTCTTGCTATAGACTTGCGGGGCTCTTGCTGTGGACTTGTGGGGCTCTTGCTATAGACTTGCGGGGTTCTTGCTGTAGACTTGCAGGGCTCTTGCTGTAGACTTGCGGGGCTCTTGCTATAGACTTGTGGGGCTCTTGCTGTAGACTTGCAGGGCTCTTGCTGTAGACTTGCGGGGCTCTTGCTATAGACTTGCGGGGCTCTTGCTGTAGACTTGCAGGGCTCTTGCTGTAGACTTGCGGGGCTCTTGCTATAGACTTGTGGGGCTCTTGCTGTAGACTTGCAGGGCTCTTGCTATAGACATGAGGGGCTCTTTCTGTAGACTTGCGGGGCTCTTGCTATAGACTTGTGGGGCTCTTGCTGTAGACTTGCAGGGCTCTTGCTATAGACATGAGGGGCTCTTTCTGTAGACTTGCGGGGCTCTTGCTATAGACTTGTGGGGCTCTTGCTGTAGACTTGCAGGGCTCTTGCTATAGACTTGTGGGGCTCTTGCTGTAGACTTGCGGGGCTCTTGCTATACACTTGCTGGGCTCTTGCTGTGGACTTGTGGGGCTCTTGCTATAGACTTGCGGGGTTCTTGCTATAGACTTGCGGGGTTCTTGCTATAGACATGAGGGGTTCTTGCTATAGACTTTCGGGGCTCTTACTGTAGACTTACGGGGCTCTTGCTGTAGACTTGCGGTGCTCTTGCTGTAGACTTGCGGTGCTCTTGCTTTAGACCCCCCTTTAGACCCCTTTCACACTGGGAGCGCTCCACGTTAACGGTAAAGCGGCGCTAGTTTTACCGCCCCAAAGATGCTGCTTGCACTTGGGCTTTCACACTGGGGTGGCATGGGAGGCGTTTTTCAGGCGCTTTACAGGTGCTATTTTTAGCGGTAAAACGCCTTAAAAACGCCTTCAATGTGAAAGGGGTCTTACTCTGATACCCCTAACTAAAATCTAGTGGAGCCAATTGCCTTCAGAAGTCACCTAATTAGTAAATAGAGTCCACCTGTGTGTAATTTAATCTCAGTATAAATACAGCTGTTCTGTGAAGCCCTCAGAGTTTGTTAGAGAACTTTAGTGAACAAACAGCATCATGAAGGCCAAGGAACACAGCAGACAGGTCAGGGATAAAGTTGTGGAGAAGTATAAAGCAGGGTTAGGTTATAAAATAATCTCCCAAGCTTTGAACATCTCACGGAGCTCTGTTCAATCCATCATCGGAAAATGGAAAGAGTATGGCACAACTGCAAACCTACCAAGACATGGCCGTCCACCTAAACTGACCGGCCAGGCAAGGAGATCATTCATCAGAGAAGAGCCAAGAGGTCCATGGTAACTCTGGAGGAGCTGCAGAGATCCACAGCTCAGGTGGGAGAATCTGTCCACAGGACAACTATTAGTCGTGTTCTCCACAAATCTGCCCTTTATGGAAGAGTGACAAGAAGAAAGACATTGGAGAAAGAAAGTCATAAGAAGTCCTGTTTGTAGTTTGTGAGAAGCCATGTGGAGGACACAGCAAACATGTGGAAGAAGGTGATCTGGTCACATGAGACCAAAATTCAACTTTTTGGCCTAAAAGCAAAACGCTATGTGTGGCGGAAAACTAAAACTGCTCATCACCCTGAACACACCATACCCACCGTGAAACATGGTGGTGGCAGCATCATGTGGTGGGGATGGTTTTCTTCAGCAGGGACTGGGAAGCTGGTCAGAGTTGATGGGAAGATGGATGGAGACAAATACAGGACAATCTTAGAAGAAAACCTGTTAGAATCTACAAAAGACTTGAGACCGGGGCGGAGGTTCACCTTCCAGCAGGACAACGACCCGAAACATCCAGCCAGAGCTACAATGGAATGGTTTAGATCAAAGCATATTCATGTGTTAGAATGGCCCAGTCACAGTCCAGACCTAAATCCCATTGAGAATCTGTGGCAAGACTTGAAAATTGCTGTTCACAGACGCTCTCCATCCAATCTGACAGAGCTTGAGATATTTTACAAAGACGAATGGGCAAAACTGTCCCTCTCTAGATGTGCAAAGCTGGTAGAGACACCCCCAAAAAGACTTGTAGAGAAAGGGGGTTCTACAAAGTATTGACTCCGGGGGGCGCCATACAAATGTCCCCCCCCCCCCCACACTTTTCACATATTTATTTAAATCATTTATCATTTTCCTTCCACTTCACAATTATGTGACACTTTGTGTTGGTCTATCACATAAAATCCCAATAAAATACATTTACGTTTTTGGTTGTAACATGACAAAATTTGGAAAATTGCAAGGGGTATGAATACTTTTTAAAGGCACTTGTATTCAAAAGGACGCCTGACACCTGAGTATATGGTGGGTCGGTGTATGGTTAGCCCACAGTCAGCTGGATGGGAACAATTTAAAACATCTTAAGAGTGCTGGTGTGCAGAACCTGAACAGAAGGTCCATGGTGCATATCTGGTTGGGAGTTGGTGGTGATTAGGTGAAGAAGTTGCCCTCCTGGTGGTGTGGAGCAAACTTCTCCACCAAACACTCCCCAGGTGACCTTGCCTCCTGTGTTGCATGGGCTCCATCTGGAACCACAGTGAAACACACGGCCCCACAACGAGAGTCCCCCCCCCCCCATTCACTTAAGCGTGGGTGCTACTGCGGACCAGAGGGATGGTGTAGTGTAGGATTTCAACCCACCATCCATACACAAAGTGACAGACGGTTTGGGGCAGGGTTTCTTAACTTCAGTCCTCAAGGTGCCCCGACAGGTCATGTTTTCAGGATTTCCCTCACATGAAACGGCTGTGGTAATTACTAAGGCAGTGAAACTAATCAAATCACCTGTGCAAAATAATGGAGAGCCTGAAAACATGACCTGTTGGGGCGCCTTGAGGACTGGAGTTGAGAAAGAAACACTGGTGTGGGCTGTGATGCAGTTGTGGGCTGAAACTCATTACAGCCCTGTAATGTAGGGGGCCCCCTAGTGGAGTGTTGAGGATTGGAGATGGCTAGAGACCTGCTCACAAATGTTTTCAGTTTTAGGCCGGGTTCACACTAGCTGCAGCCTCGGCTCGTAGCAGGGGGTCTGGTGAGTCCGTGTTTTCTGTTTTAGGGGTGAATCAGGTCTGAATTTTATCCTGAATTTAGGCCTGAAACTGAGCCAAAGACGCACAGGACCCTTTTTCAGTGCAGACCACGGCCGTCCCAGACCATTGAGAGCCATTCACAGTCTCCTGTCATGCGGTTAGGATGCGGGAAAATCTGCATCCAATTCACATCAGTGTGAACGAGGCCTTAGTGCGACATTCACATTACCCTTTCACATTTTGTATTAAAAGCCTCCATTTTCACATGTGGTTGTGCTTAAGGAAAAGTTTACATTCGTTCTGTAGCTCCCTGGGGTGTAGTCAGAGAGCTCCTCACCAAATTCCTTGTCAGGAGTAGCTACTGTAGTTAATTACTTGGGATCCAATGACTTCTCCCTAAGTTTGACCTGGTTGTACTTTCCTCTTCTACCACCAGGTGGTCGGGCACTTGGAGGTATTAGATTGAGAAGGACAACTCAAGGTCAGGTCATGGGTATATGGGGTATTTTGTTGAATCCCTTGGCCTGCTGGGAGAGCCTATATATTCAGGGGAGTTCAGGTGACCCAGGTTCTTGTGTGCCACCCAGACCGCCGTCTGGGTGGACGTGTGTCGTCTGCCCCGGGCTGCTAGGCCGAACATTTGGCCTATCCTGGGGGAATCAGGCTGTGTGAGGCCCTATCCAGATGTAAGAGGGCAGCACAGGATTGGGACTGCGGCTTGCAGTCCAACCAAAAGTGACGGTCCTGCTGGCCTGAGAACCTGTCGTGGTCGGAGGTAGAAGGGAAGCTGTCACCACTAAGGGACCAATCGCCTTTACCAGGAACCACAGTGAGTAACTGAAGCAAGTACCGGAGCTGTATTCTCACCAGACGGGGACGGTGAAGAATCGGGAAACTTCAGGCGGTGATCCAGTCAGGGACCCAACCAGCGGAGGTGACGCTTGCAGAGCAGCCTTGTGTGTCAAGCCAGGGACCGAGCCGGTCAGCAGGGGTGAAGCTTGAAAGCATCCGAAGTGCCAAGCTAGGGACCCAGCAGGGAAGCGTGGGTGAAGCTTGAGGGAGACACCACCGCAAAAGTCTTGAGGAGCTCACGGGATTCAGATTCAGTGAATCGGAGGGTCTAGTGAGAGACCAGGAGCTCAGGGGGTTGAAGAGCTACAAGGAGAAGTTGTAGTACAGCTGAGAGAACTGTTACTTTGAGTTAGGAACTGTTTAAGTACTGTTGCCATAGGAGACAGCAATCCTGAACGTGTAGAAGTGGCACCTTGCTGGGGGCCTTTCCCTGTACGGCTGTCCTCCTATTAAAGTCTCGGAGTCTGCCATTTGAATTTGCAACTACTGAAGGGTGTCCTGGCCCTAACCCTCTTTCCCTTGCAAAATATAAAAAGGACTGTCAAAGAAATAAAACCTCTTTTACATCCAGGAAGTGTCTGACGCCCAATGACTTTTACCACCTTTGCACCCACTATGCCTCACAACCCACCACATATTGAAGGATGTCCGCTATCTTTGGCCCTGGAGGTCCTCATTAGATTGGAAGAGGTCAGAGATTCTGCTACAGTTCTTATTCTGCTACAGGTTACATTTTGTAGTTTTAGGTCGTTAACAAATGACTTTTCTATTTCAATCGGCAGCCAACTAAGATATTCAAAAACAAAGTGTCCAAAAGACGCGTCTTTGTAACCATGGCAACACATCCTCTGCTGTGTACAGGACGCCCCAGAAGTATAATTTGCTCCACATGTAATTGGCGCACTTTACTTATTACAACACTGAAGAGTGATCCTGTATTCAGAAAAAAACATCTGCTGAGCGCTCAGAAAAGATAAAATCACTAAAATGGCGTTTATGGGCGAAACAGAAACGGCAAAAATCCTTACAATCGGTATAAATACCCGGGAATGTTTTTTTTTTTTCTCAACAAAAGTAGATTTCACTTTAATTTATTATTACATTCTCAGTGTAACACATTGATCACATAAAATAAACATTCCCGGGGGCGCATGCGCGAGGCTCGACATGGCAGACGCTTCAGTGTAGAGCTCCGCACTCCCCGCCGCATACACGGAACCTGTACGGACGACTGAACCACCCCACCAGCTTCCTTCTTCAGGGATCGCTCCCACGTAAGCCAGAGCACCCTCCGGTATGCTTCTAACGGGGCACAGAGGCAAAACAAAGTCCAAACCCATCAAAGAGGCGTTAGCCCGCGCCTCCTCCAAGATGGCGGCGAAGGCCCGAGCCCTAGCAGAGCAGCCTGCATCCTCGCCCGCCCGCTCAGATGTGCTGGATAGTGAGGAAGACAGTGATATACATCCTATCCCAGGTGATTCTCCTCTCATCTCACAGCCTGGTATGTCACAGGCAGCTTTTATCAGACTCATGGAATCCATGCTGCATAAAGCCCTAAAATCCACATCTGACCAGATCACCAGCAGTCTGACCCGTGAAATACGTGAACTAGGTCAGCGCACAGCAGACTTAGAAACTAGGGTGGATGACATGGAGCTAACAATTCAGGAGCAGGCCCAAGAACAAATGGTTCTTCGTGAGGAGAACGCTATGTTACTCTCCCATTTAGAAGACGCAGAAAATCGATCTCGCAGATCCAATCTGCGCCTCCGTGGTATACCAGAGTCGATCGATGATATCCAATCTTTCACCACCACTTTGTTCCAGGAACTCTCACCCCCCATACCTATCGAGCGCCTGGAGTTCGATAGAATCCACAGGGCACTAACAAGACGCCAGGCGGATGGCCCGCCACGTGACATTATTGTTAAGCTGCATTTCTTTCGTACAAAGGAACAGCTGTTAACAGCAGCCCGCAACAAGAACTCTTTACAGTTCCAAAATCACACGTACCAGCTGTTCTCTGTTCTAGCACCCCTCACTATCGCAAAGCGTCGTGCTATGAAACCCCAGCTGCAAATTTTGCAACAGCACCAGCTCAAGTACACGTGGCGGTTCCCGTTTGCCCTTCAATTCTCCCACCTGGGACAACAGCATACCTGTACCACACCAGAATCACTCCAAAGGCTCCTGGAATCACTCCATCTGACACCACCGGCGCATCAATCAGAAACTTCCCTTCCTCGCACACCGGCTCGATCAGCCACCCACCCATATGCCACGACCCAGAAACGAAGCAATCCTGATCCAGCATCAATCTGGAAGGGGACCCCGGCCCGATCGTCTGGAAGCTACCACCCAAGCCCGAAGTCCCAAGCTCTACGTTGATAACCTGCGAACTGCCTTTTGTCCATTTCTTCTTTTTTGCACATTTCTTCTTTTTTGCACACAGGTCCTCGGTGGTACTCACAGAAACAGACTTCTGATTTCACCATGAAGCCTTGACCACAGCCGAGACCTGTTTGGCGACTACAGCTCGTCAGATGTTCTTCGCGTCCTGAACATTAATCTCCAGGGCGTCTAGACCCCAGTGGGCCCTTTCAGGTTCAGTTATATCACTAATGTTTTTTCCTTTTTCTTTTTCATGTTTTACGTTTTATGTTTTATAGTTCCTTATGGTATTGTTCTGCAAACTCACACATGTGACACTAAGTGTATACCCTCAATCTACTTTAAGTAGGTGCCAGAATAATATATTCGCTTACCTTCATGGTCTTTGCTGCTCGTCCCCCTTTCACTAAATGATGGAATGTTAGCGCAGCCTAGGCTACTAGTTTTTGAGTTTTTACACTATGCCTAATGTAACTCATCGTTCCCAGTCCTTTACCCATTCCCTTCCCCCTACCTCCCCCCCCTCCTCATTCCTCTCTTCCCCCCACTCCCCTCTCTCCCCCCTTCCCTCTCCCCCCCTTCCCCCCCTTCCCCCCCTCCCTCTCCCCCCTCCTCTCCCCCTTCCCCCCTCCTCCCCCTTTCAACGTCCCCCTCCTCCCACCCTAGCTCTTCCTCACCCCGTTTTTTCCTTACCTCACCCTTCTCCCCGTCCCCTTTCCCTCTCCCTCTACCCCCCTCCCTCCTCCCCTTCCTCTCCAGTTCCCCTCCCCTCACCCCCTGAGAAGAATAACCCGTTTCTTAAACATATTCTTACTTAAGTATTTATGGATATCTGTGTATACTTTGAAGTCAGCAGAACCTACAAACTGTATTGATGTTGTTATCTCCGTCTGCGGTGGGGAACAGTCATTGCACCCCTCTCTTATGGCACACCCGCTCTTTGACTAATTTACTGGTCGTGGAGTTGGTGCACTACCCAGTCGGGCGGTACTGACCCGCAGTCTCCCCATATGGACTGTGTCTCGGTGCATTGCCCTACGCTTACGCCCCTTCCCTCTCTTTTCTCCTCTTTTCTCTTTCTCTCACCTTACTTTACTACTCCTCGCCCCCCTCTTCTTGGCCGGTCGGCTCGCGCGGGCCCCTTACCACTTAATAGGGTCCCCCCTTATACCCACCAATGGCCCCACTAAATATACTAATAAACGTTAAAGGACTGAACTCACCCCAAAAACGGGTGAAGGCTTTCCAAACGTTTGCGTCCCTAAGAGCTAGTGTGGTAGCCCTCCAAGAAACTCATTTTTCCAAACGTCACACACCTGGCTTCTTTAACTCTAAATACCCACAAGTATTCACTGCTTCAGCGGAAACAAAACATAGAGGGGTTTTACTCGCTTTTCATCATACCACCCCATTCACCCTACAGTCCGAAATAAAAGACCCAGAGGGCCGGTACATAATTTTAGTGGGGTTACTACAGGATACAATGGCCACTTTTGTTTCCTATTATGCCCCTAATGCAAACCCTAATCCCTTCTTCTCACATCTTTTACAAGTAGTAAAAACACATAGTAAAGGAACCCTGTTCCTGTGCGGCGACTCCAATTCAGTTCTACAACCGCACCTAGACAAATCACCCTATACTCCTGAACACTATACCCCCTCAGCGCAATTTCGCAGACAAATATTAAGGGCTTCTCTTCTGGACACTTGGAGAGAATGCAACCCCGTCAGGAAAAACTTTACATTTTACTCCCACCCCCATAAATCCTTCTCCAGGATTGATCATATCTTCATTTCCATAGCATCTGCACCAATCCTACTTCAATCCCATATCCAGCCAATCACATGGACAGACCATTGTGCCGTGATCACTGCAATATCTTCCTTGATACCACAACCCACAAACAGAACATGGTGCATGAACGATGCACTCTTAACCAACCAATCATATTGTCTGGATATCCAAATTGCCCTCAAAGATTATCTGCTACACAACACCACCCCAGATATCTCCCCCACGCTTCTTTGGGAGGCACACAAACCAGTGATCAGAGGCACATGTATCTCAGTCGCATCTCACCTCAAGAAAGACAGAATCCACAAACAACAACAGCTCGAGTCAGACTATCACCAGAGTTTCCTCCAGTTTCAATCTTCCCCTACTGAGGCTCATAAACGAATTCTAGACAAAATCAAATTGGAACTTGACATTCTACTAGCTGAAACGGCTGATAAGACTATACGTAGATCCAACCACACAATCTACACCAAAGCCAACAAACCAGATACCTTTCTGGCCTTGCGTCTTCGCAGGCCAGATCGTGTTCGTGCCCCCATCAGACTCAGATTGTCTAAAGATAGTGTTACTAGTAACCCGATCAAGGTGCTCTCGGAGTTCCGTAGACAATTGTCGAAACTTTATGAGGCAGGGGCTGCTTTTCCCACACGACAAG
This sequence comes from Lithobates septentrionalis, assembly GCA_037952835.1. NCBI lineage: Eukaryota > Metazoa > Chordata > Amphibia > Anura > Ranidae > Lithobates > Lithobates septentrionalis. The sequence continues at coordinate 253,268 of JBBDGP010002085.1, read as the reverse complement.
CAGAGAAGCTTTTCCACAATCTACCAATTCCTACACTGTCCAATGATAGTCGCGAGTCTATGGAGAGTACGATCACGGTTGAGGAAGTCTTAGCAGCCATTAAGACACTTAAACCACATAAACGTCCGGGCCCGGACGGCCTCCCCAGTCTCTATTATAAAAAATTTGCGGCTGAACTCGCTCCTCTCCTCACTAACGCATTCAATGCTTTACTCAGACAGCATTCCTTTGGTCGTGACACATTGACAGCACTTATTTCTATGATTCCGAAACCACACACAGACAATACAGTATGGTCTAACTTTAGGCCAATTTCCTTGCTAAACGTTGATATAAAGATCCTGGCCAAAATTTTAGCCTTACGCCTTAACCCGATTATTGGCAGTCTAATACATAAGGACCAAGTTGGTTTTATACCCAAGCGGCAAGCCAGTGATAACGTGAGACGTGTAAGCCTCCTGCAACATTTAGCCCGATCACGTAAAATACCGATGCACCTCCTCTCCCTAGATATAAGAAAAGCATTCGATACAGTTTCCTGGCCCTATCTTCTTTATATCCTCCAACGCTGGGGCTTCGGCCCACATTTCCTTGGTTGGATCAATGCCTTATATAACCGTCCACAAGCATACGTACAATACTCAGGATTCCGCTCAAACTCCTTTCCCATCTCTCGTGGAACCAGACAGGGTTGCCCCCTATCTCCCCTATTATTCGCTCTCGTAATAGAACCATTGGCAGCCCTGATCAGAGCAAACCCTGATGTTCGTGGTCTGGAGATAGCTTCTACCACGCATAAATTATGCCTTTTCGCAGATGATGCATTATTATTCGTTACGTCGCCACACACAACCTTACCAAACCTCATGCGCATCTTAGATAAGTTCGCTCTGGTCTCCGGGTTAGAAGTCAACCAAGCGAAATCCAAGGCCCTCAATGTGTCACTACCACAAACCGATCTGGAGTTACTTCGCCAAAACTACCCTTTTAATTGGTCCACAACATCCATATCCTATCTGGGGATTAAACTGACTAGTGACCCACTAAATTTATTCCATTCCAATTACCTCCCAATGCTAACCCAACTCTCTTCTCTGCTTAATTCCTGGCAGCCTCTATGTGTTTCCTGGCTGGGACGAGTGGCAGCTGTGAAAATGTCTTTGCTACCGAAGTTACTATATCTATATAGGGTACTCCCGATAGCGATCCCCCCATATTATCATAGGACCATACAAAACCGAGTTTTTAAATATATTTGGGGCCCCACTAAACCTAGAGTAGCCAGACCGGTATTACTCCGCCACAAGCTTAACGGAGGTCTTGGTATACCCAACTTCTTACATTATTACCACGCAGCCCGACTGGCCCAGACTATTCTATATCATTCTAAGAATGAAACTCCGCTCTGGGTCAGCCTCGAGGCCATAGATCTCCACCCAATTACAGTCACCAATTTACTGTGGCTCCCCCCAGCAGCACGTGGCACTATAACCAACCCAATAACGCATTGCACCCTCAAGCTTTGGGATAGACTACGAACCCCCTTTAAGTTGATCTCACCACATTCCCCACTTTTATCCTTTTTGGGCCACCTGCTGTTCTACCCAGCACACACTGAACCAGCCCTGTTCCAAGCCTGGGCCCAGGCGGGTCTGACTCGCATTTGTGACTTACTTAGTGGTAACTCTATAAAATCTTTTCCAGCTATACAAGCGCAAGCGCATCTTTCACCTAGAGAGTGCTTTCGTTACCTCCAAATTGCTCATTTTGTCAAAACAAATTTAAAATCCAGTTCTGGACTGGATACCTTGACTGAGTTTGAGAATATGTGCGATTCGGACCCACACGCACCAGGTATCATCTCTCGCCTTTACACTCACCTCACGACATCATCCACGAATCTCCCCACCTATGCGAAGCAATGGTCTAAAGATTTAAATATCGACCTGGAGGCAGAAGACTGGTCCACCATATGGACTAACACGAAAAATTCATCCCAGAATGTTGTTGCCTCAGAAGCAAACTACAAGGTGCTCATGCGAATGCGATGGTACCTGGTCCCATCCAGAATTGCCAAATTCCAACCTGAGTATCCCCCGACTTGCTTCAGGGGTTGCAAAGATAAAGGAACACACACCCACATCTGGTGGACATGCCCATTAGTGCAACGTTTCTGGGCAGCAACATTCCAGATGGCTTCCACTCTCCACCAGGTTACTTTAGAACCTAACCCAACCATAGCTCTACTCAACCTTATACCCCAAGACTACACCAGAGCCCAACGCTGTCTCCTTCTCCACCTATTTACAGCAGCTAAGCAAACGATAGCTAAAGTTTGGAAGACACCTGCACTTAGCATAATTGAAATGAAAAATAGAATCACCCAGGCAATGATACACAGCAAAATTGAAGCAACAATATTAGATAAAGTCCCACAGCACTTCAGAGTTTGGCAACCATGGATGGAGCACTTCTTGCCCCCAGACATTGACGAGAGCCTACTAGAACCCTGAAATAGTTTTAATAACCACTATTGATTTTGGAAACCATACCGGTGCCAGCGCGCCCCGACCCCCCCCCCCCCCCCACCTCTTCTTAGCTTTCCCTCACTTTTTCCTTTCTGCTTCCCTTCTCTCTATTCTCCTCACACTCTTTCCACTCCCCCCCTTAATTATCCCTGGTAATATGGGTAGTATACTCTGTCTTATTTTTTATTTTTTCCCCGTTGAGTTGGTCTCGGTTGTCTATAACCACCAGTGATATATTGTGTCTAAACTAAGGACCACGGTCCTTCTTAACACTAGCATGCTCAGTTTTACTGAATCTAGAGATACTTGACAGAGTATATAATGTTCGCAAGCTTTTACCTCTTTTTATGTCTTCATTATCCTAACTTGTTAAGATGTACACTGCTTTATATCTACATGATATCCTGTACTGAAAAGCTTGTAACTAATGCTTGTTATTTACCAATAAAATTATTTGAACAGAAATAAACATTCCCCGATAAACTATTTCTTAATATTCTTACCCCAGCTTTTGCAGTTTATCACTTTCAGTGCTGCTTCCCTGAACTTCCAGTCTTTGCAGGAAAGAGGTAACAGTGCAGTCTGCAGCCAGTCTGTCAGCTTGGAGAAGGGGGAGAGGGAGGAGAATTGGAAGGGAGGGGGAGGAGGAGGAAGGAGCATGGAAAGGGGGAGGGAGGAGAATGAGAAGGGTGGGAGGAGGGAGGAGCATGGTAAGGGAGGGGGGAGGAGCATGGAAGGGAGAGGGGATGAGGGGGAAAGAGCATGGGAAGGGAGGGAGGAGCATGGGAAGGGAGGAGCATGGGAAGGGAGGGGGAGGAGAAGGGGGAGGGAGGAGCATGGTAAGGGAGGGGGGAGGAGGGAGGAGCATGGAAGGGAGGGGGGATGAGGGGGAAAGAGCATGGCGAGGGAGGAGGGAGGAGCATGGAAGGGAGGGGGGATGAGGGGGAAAGAGCATGGGGAGGGAGGAGGGAGGAGTATGGGAAGGGAGAGGGGAGGAGGGAGGAGCATAAGAAGGGAGGGGGAGGAGGAAGGAGGAGCATGGGGAGAAGTGGCTGAGGTGGGAGAAGCATAGGGAAGCAAGGGGGTGAGCATGGAAAGGGGGGAGGGAGGAGAATGTGAAGGGTGGGAGGAGGGAAGAGCATGGTAAGGGAGGGGGGAGGAGCATGGAAGGGAGAGGGAATGAGGGGGAAAGAGCATGGGAAGGGAGGAGCATGGGAAGGGAGGAGCATGGGAATGGGAGGGGGGAGGAGGGAGGAGCATGGAAGGGAGGGGGGATGAGGGGAAAGAGCATGGGGAGGGAGGGAGGAGCATGGGAAAGGAGGAGCATGGGAAGGGAGGGGGAGGAGAAGGGGAGGGAGGAGCATGGTAAGGGAGGGGGAGGAGGGAGGAGTATGGAAGGGAGGGGGATGAGGGGGAAGAGCATGGGGAGGGAGGAGGGAGGAGCATGGAAGGGAGGGGGGATGAGGGGGAAAGAGCATGGGGAGGGAGGAGGGAGGAGTATGGGAAGGGAGAGGGGAGGAGGGAGGAGCATGAGAAGGGAGGGGGAGGAGGAGGGAGGAGCATGGGGAGAAGTGGCTGAGGTGGGAGAAGCATAGGAAAGCAAGGGGGTGAGGAAGGAGAAGCTTGAGAAGGGAAGAGGGGTGAGGAGAGAGGGGCATGGGAATGGGAAAGGAATGAGGAGGGAGGAGCATGGAAAGGGAGTGGGATGAGGAGGAAGGAGAATGGGAAGGGAGGGGTGAAGAGGGAGGAGCTTGGGAAGGGAGGAGGATGAGGAGGGAGGAGCTTAGGAAGGGAGGAGGAGGAAGGAGCATGCGGAGAGGTGGCTGAGGAGGGAGGAGCATAGGAAGGGAGAAGGAATGAGGAGAGAGGAGCATGGGAAATTAAGGGGGATGAGGAGGGATGAGCATGGGAATGGAAAGGGGATGAGGAGGGAGGAGCATGGGAAGGGTGGGTTGATGAGGAGGGAGGAGCATGGGAAGGGAATGAGGGAGGAGCATAGGAAAGGGAGGGGGGATGAGGAGGGGGCATGGGATGGGAGGGGGATAAGGATTGAGGAGCATGGGAAGGGAATGAGGAGGGAGGAGCATAGGAAAGGGAGGGGGGATGAGGAGGGAGGAGCATGGAATGGGAGGGGGATGAGGATTGAGGAGCATGGGAAGGGAATGAGGAGGGAGGAGCATAGGAAAGGGAGGGGGGATGAGGAGGGAGGAACATAGGAAGCGAAGGGGGGAGGATGAGCGAGCAAGAGCAAGGGAGTGGTTGCCATGCTAGGCTATGGGGCTGTATGTTTCTATTAATGCACACAGCGTAGGGAGATACCACTCTAGTCCCTGCATACAAGGGTGACCCCATAAGGATGCTGCAAGAGGAAGGAGCCACCCTGAGACAGGAAACCTGGGGCAGAGGTCACGGCAGCAGCTTAAACTTTAGCATAGACAAGAATTAAAGATAGAGAAGCTCCATACTCAGTAAGTGATTACATCAGGTGATGAAAGTGAGGGTGTAATATCACTTTAATTATATGTCAGGGCCGGGTGTGGCCCCTGTGTGCTCTGAGTGTAAATATGGATTTGTAAAGCAACATCTCAGACTAAAATGAGAAGAATAGTAAGATTAGTCTTTGCTCTCCGGAAGAACACTGTTCCTGTAGTCTTCTGTAGGATTCCATTGACAATGGATGATGAAGGGATCCTCCTGAGACTCTCCCACTGCGTTTGTTGTGTGGATCCTGGGAAGGGGGCCGTCAGTATTTCTGTATTTCCAGTGAGTTGGTGGAGTCTATCCCTGGAGGCTGAGTACTAACTATATATGTATATGACGGATGACAATTTGAGCAAAATACATGACACCTGAGCAAAATAAAACATGACATATATGTGGCTGTCTATCAGTTGTATTCATGGATAAGCTTAAGGTTCAGTCTGAACACAAGTTTGGACTGAATCTTAGTTGTTGGAGCATGTAAGCAAAGGGGTGGGGATACTCTAAAAAAATGTGTGCCCTCCCCGCCCCCCCGTAATAAATTCTACACCCTTCAGGGGAATTCTACACACAAAAAAAGCATGAGGTCCCCCCACCAAAGTCTGGATTTTAAAGGGAACCCTTCACAAAAAAGTAAAGAAAGCATGCTGTTACCCCCAAATATACACATCAGTTCCTTATCTGAGCATGCAGCCTGGTCTTTATACAACCTTACCAACTATGTAGCCCCCGACACCTGTGGGCACTCCCAATATGTTGGATTTTCCAAACCACACATGAGTCACCCAATGTTAGGAAAATACCTGTAGAGAGTGGAGAGCAATGGCCAAAAAATGTCAGGCTATACCCTGTTCTCAGTCCTTAAGAGGTTGAATTGTGTGAACCGCTAGACAGAAGATCAATGTCAGAGTTACAAGCCAAGGTCGATGCAGGAGAAGAGTTTCATAGTCGGGGGTCACAAGCCAAGGTCGATGCAGGAGAAGAGTTTCTTAGTTGGGGGTCACAAGCCAAGGTCGATGCAGGAGAAGAGTTTCGTAGTCAGGGGTCACAAGCCAAGGTCGATGCAGAAGAAGAGTTTCGTAGTTGGGGGTCACAAGCTAAGGTCAATGCAGGAGAAGAGTTTCGTAGTCGGGGGTCACAAGCCAAGGTCGATGCAGGAGAAGAGTTTCGTAGTCGGGGGTCACAAGCCAAGGTTGATGCAGGAGAAGAGTTTCTTAGTTGGGGGTCACAAGCCAAGGTCGATGCAGGAGAAGAGTTTCATATTTGGGGGTCACAAGCCAAGGTTAATGCAGGAGAAGAGTTTCGTTGTCGGGGGTCACAAGCCAAGGTCTATGCAGGAGAAAAGTTTCATAGTCGGGGGTCACAAGCCAAGGTCGATGCAGGAGAAGAGTTTCTTAGTTGGGGGTCACAAGCCAAGGTCGATGCAGGAGAAGAGTTTCGTAGTCGGGGGTCACAAGCCAAGGTCGATGCAGAAGAAGAGTTTCGTAGTTGGGGGTCACAAGCTAAGGTCAATGCAGGAGAAGAGTTTCGTAGTCGGGGGTCACAAGCCAAGGTCGATGCAGGAGAAAAGTTTCATAGTCGGGGGTCACAAGCCAAGGTCGATGCAGAAGAAGAGTTACGTAGTCGGGGGTCACAAGCCAAGGTCGATGCAGGAGAAGAGTTTCTTAGTTGGGGGTCACAAGCCAAGGTCGATGCAGGAGAAGAGTTTCGTAGTCGGGGGTCACAAGCCAAGGTCGATGCAGGAGAAGAGTTTCATAGTCGGGGGTCACAAGCCAAGGTCGATGCAGAAGAAGAGTTTCGTAGTCGGGGGTCACAAGCTAAGGTCAATGCAGGAGAAGAGTTTTGTAGTCGGGGGTCACAAGCCAAGGTCGATGCAGGAGAAGAGTTTCGTAGTCGGGGGTCACAAGCCAAGGTTGATGCAGGAGAAGAGTTTCTTAGTTGGGGGTTAGTTGGGGGTCACAAGCCAAGGTCGATGCAGGAGAAGAGTTTCGTAGTCGGGGGTCACAAGCCAAGGTCGATGCAGGAGAAAAGTTTCATAGTCGGGGGTCACAAGCCAAGGTCGATACAGAAGAAGAGTTACGTAGTCGGGGGTCACAAGCTAAGGTCAATGCAGGAGAAGAGTTTCGTAGTCGGGGGTCACAAGCCAAGGTCGATGCAGGAGAAGAGTTTGGTAGTCGGGGGTCACAAGCCAAGGTCGATGCAGGAGAAGAGTTTCGTAGTCGGGGGTCACAAGCCAAGGTTGATGCAGGAGAAGAGTTTCTTAGTTGGGGGTCACAAGCCAAGGTCGATGCAGGAGAAGAGTTTCATAGTCGGGGGTCACAAGCCAAGGTTGATGTAGGAGAAGAGTTTCATAGTCGTAGGTCACAAGCCAAGGTTGATGTAGGAGAAGAGTTTCATAGTCGTAGGTCACAAGCCAAGGTTGATTCAAGTAGCAATAGAGGTAGCTTGAGGCAGCAGGTGTGGAACACAATAATCTGGCAAAAAGGAAGTGAGGAGACATTGCTTAAATCAGGAAGTCCATAGGAGGAGCAAAGAGTTCAAAGTTAAAGACAGACAAGGTTCAAGGCAGGATCATCCAAGGAATTGTTCAGGGCACTGTCCAGTATTCCAGGAGGTTCAACAAGAAGGGACATTGCCTGATGCAGCAGAGGTTCTAGGTTCAAATCCAGGCACTGACACCCTCCTTGGAGAGACTAAACAAGAGTTGGATGTGGTGGAAGTAAAATTGGGTGATCCTGGAGCAATGACCATATTGGAACCCTGAACTGGGGTTAATTTGCTGTATTTATTATCTAGGTGGGTGGTCCTGTGGGGTCAGGTGTGCAGAGCTTACCTGTTATAGGTTGTCATAAGGAAGGCCAGAAAACAAAATGATATTACAAGGGGGTAATGACAGACCGCGTCACATGGCATTCTTATCTTCCGCCAATTACACTTTAAGGAAGTCTCACCTGTCCTGACAAAACTACACAGACATCTGATTGGCTGCTCGGGGTTTCAGCAATTTGCACATCATTCGTGTTCTTCACGCTTCCTTTCTGAATACGCTGAATTATGGCGCAGAACCGCAATTGTGCTGACAGAATGCAGTCTACAGATTTGGAAATGATTGACATCTCCCAACGTCACCTGAAAGTCCCATCGAAAATCATCTCTAATTCATCGACCTAAAATTAAAGAGGCTTCATAAATCCCGGAGGATCCTACAAAGAAAAGAATTCATCCCGCCACCAAGTCTTTTAATGGCGAGAAAATTCCGGAAGAGTTAATATCTGTATTTATACCACAATAAATAATTCATAAGAGCGAGATAAAAATGTAAATACTTTAGTAATTGTACATTTATCACAATATAATCTGATTGATGCCGAATGTTACAGAATAATTCATGACGCAGCTTTAGATCCGTCTTCGTGTTCTACAGAAGCCGAGAGTCTGAGGATGGATGGATGGGGGAGCAGCGAAGGAAGCTAATTCACACATTGCAGCTGCATGCAGCGCCTTTAATTTAGGAAAATAAATAAGCGCGCCGCCGCCGTGTAGAGATAGTTGTGAGCAACGCAACCATTAAAAGGACAAAAAATGCGTCGTGAAGGCAAAATCTCTTCATCAAAGCAAAGCTTGTCATATGTCTGCAGGTCTGCTAGAAGCGGAATGCCGCCCCGCTGTATGCCGTCTACTGTCACAGCATCTTGAAGTAGATCTAAGGCCAATCACCAGAACTTCACATACACTTTACCAGATTTAACATGTTATTATCATTTCAAAAGTGGTTTTCCATCTTTTTTAGTTGGAAAATAATACTCGGTGATCCTGAGGTTCTCATTCAGGCACTTCCCGTAATAAGGTGACACCGCTCATTACCTGTCTCCAATGGCTTTGTTGGGTTGTTGTCTCCAATGGCTTTGCTGGGTTGTCTCATTGACACATGCACCTCTGGTGGAGGATTCAGGTGGCTGTGCCAACACACATTGCTTAGGCATGATCCACCACTTCCTAGGCAGAGGTCAATTTATTGCCCCTTTAACCACCTGCCAAAAGATGGCTACAGCGCGGTCGTATAGTTCTGTGAGGGTGTCCATAGATGTCCTCCCAGAACCCCGCCCCCTGCGCGCCTCCTGCGGCGCACATCAGGCACGCTCTGTGACCCCTGTGTCCTTTGGACACAGCTGTTTACAGTTCGTGTAAAGGACCAATCACAACTGCTCACAGGTACACAGACTTGTTGGTTATCGGCATTCCTTTCCTCCCAAGCTGTGTCTGTGGGAGGAAAGGAGGGCCGATAACCGGCAAGCCTGTCAGCATATTGTTTACACTGATTATCAGTGCAGCCTATCAGTGCCAATCAGTGCAGCCTATCAGTGCCACCCCATTAGTGACTATCGGTGCAGCATATCAGTGGCCATCAGTGGAGGATATTGGTGTCCATCATTACTACCTATCAGTGCCCATCAGTGCTGTCTCATTAGTGGCCATCAGTGCCACCTAATCAGCACCACCTCATCAGTGCCCATCAGTGCCACCTATCAGTGCCCATCAGTGCCGCCTCATCAGTGCCCATCAGTGCAATCTATCAGTACAATACAGTGCAGCCTATCAGTGCCCATCAGTGCCGCCTCATCAATGTCAGCTCATCAGTGTCACCTCATCAGTGCCCATCAGTGCTACCTATCAGTGCCCATCAGTTCCGCCTCATCAGTGTCACCTCATCAGTGCCCATCAGTGCGATCTATCAGTGTCTTTCAGTGCAGCCTATCAGTGCCCATCACTGCAGTCTACCAGTGCCCATCAGTGCTGCCTCATCAGTGCCCATCAGTGCTGCCTCATCAGTGCCCATCAGTGCTGCCTGATCAGTGCCCATCAGTGCAATCTATCAGTACAATACAGTGCAGCCTATCAGTGCCACCTCATCAGTGTCACCTCATCAGTGCCTTTCAGTGCAGCCTCATCAGTGCTGTCCATCAGTACCCATCAGTGCGGCCTATCAGCATAGCTCCCAACTGTCCCTGATTTTGAGGGACTGTCCCTGATTTGGAGCAATGTCCCTCTGTCCCTCGTTCCTCCTCATTTGTCCCTCATTTTGGTCTGATCTATATAGTTGTATATAAAAATCACTTTTTTTCTTTCAAAAAGTGTTTCCCAGTGCTAAACCTTTCATCCAATTTCTAAATTGCTGCATTTTTACATTTCAAAAGCAAATATAAAGGAATAGTAGTGGTAAAAAAAAACACCTTGTGGATTTGATTAATCTTTTTTTTTGGTTAATTCTCCTTTAAGGGGGCGTGGCAAGGGACGTATCCTATGCCTACATACATTTGCTGGTAGGTGTCCCTCATTCCCATCTCAAAATGTTGGGAGTTATGTATCAGTGCCCATCAGTGCAATCAGTACCATTCAGTGCTACCAATCAGTGCCGCTTCATCAGCGCACATCAGTGAAGAAAACAAAATACTTATTTGCTACATTTTATAACAAAAACTAAGAAAAACTTATTTTTTCAAAATTTTTGATCTTTTTTATTTTTTTTTAGCAAAAAAATAAAAAACCCAGTGGCTTTTAAATACCACCAAAAGAAATCTTTATCGGTCTTAAAAAAATTCATAAAAATGTCATATGGGTACTGTGCTGTATGACCGGACAATTGCCATTTAAAGTGGGGTTCCACCCAAAAAACAAAAATACCTGTAAAAATTCTAAAAAAAAAAACAAAAAAACATTTGGATATATATTTTTTTTCACTTACCTCTAAATGCCTGTTGCTAGGGGGTCCCTAGTAGTCTGCCTGTTCCTTTGCCTGGGCTGGTGACAACACTTCCCCCTCGGCACAGGAAGGGCTCCGCTCTGCTCCCTCCCTCCTGTCAATCATCTGGGACCCATTACAGGTCCCAGGTGATTGAGCGGCCAATCACGGCGCGCGGCGCCGCTCGCGCATGCGCAGTGGGTGCCAGGCTGTGAAGCCACAGCCCGGCGCCCACAGTTGAAATGCCGGCGCCGACGAGCGGAGGGGGGGGGACGAGCGGGGCTTCGATCCCCCGCATCGCTGGACCCAGGGACAGGTAAGTGTCCAATTAAAAGTCAGCAGCTGCAGTATTTGTAGCTGCTGACTTTTAATTTTTTTTTTTTTTTGACGGCCCCCCTGGGTGGAACTCCTCTTTAAAGTGTGACAGCGCTGAAAGCTGAAAGATGGCCTGGGCAGGAAGGGGGGGTGAAAGTGCCCAGTATTGAACGGGTTAAAGCAGGTTTCTGCCGTAAGTCCTCCAGGAAGTGAGCTTATTTCACTTCCTCCCTGGCAGGAACTTATAAATGTGTAGGGTGGAGCTTAGAGAGATGGGCAAATGGGTGTTTTTTTTTATGTGAACATTTGTGCGATTGTCCATTTGATCTGTCACACCTCTTGTCATGGTAAACACTATGGTGGGTACTTTGGTTTCTACAGTACAAAGACTGGCTCTACTCTTTGAAAATTGTTCTTCCTGTAATAGATCCCCAGGCTGCTTTCCCTGCCTTCCTGGCACCGGGTGTCTGCTTTAGCTGGAAGGGTGCTCAGGAGACACCTATGGATTGGCATTGGTCAGCCATCTCTGGTAATCTCACAGGGTCTTAATGAATGTATGAGATATATGTTATATCCGTGGTCTCCAAACCTTCTAAGCAAAGGGCAGGTTTACTGTCCTTCATGCTTTAGGAGGGGGGGGGGGTGGGCTGTGGTCAGTGGGAGGAATAGTGCCCCATCATTTGTATCAGTGGAAGGAATAGTGCCCCATCATCGGTGTCAGTGGAAGGAATAGTGCTCCATCATTGGTGTCAGTGGGAGGAATAGTGCCCCACCCATCATTGGAGCACAGGTGTGTCAGGAGGAGGCTGTCTGTCTGGAGCTGCTGCAGATCCATGTGAGAGGGGACTGGTGAGGAAATCTATCCCAGCTCTCCTGGCCCCTTTCTGGGGAAGCCATGGAGGCCAGCAGGGCCTCTCCTGCTGGAAGCTCTCAGCCATCTCCTGGGCCATCAGGTAACATACCTGCCCCTATACAACCCATGGTTGGTGATCTCTCTGCCCCTGGTGAAGATGAAGGTTCCGGAGCCATCCGGGAGCGAGTGGTGGCCGGGATTAAGGTCCTGAATAGGGAAAGAGACAAGCTCTACAAGCTCAGAGCGGAGCTGAAGCGCCTGAGAAGGCAACGTGAGGGCTTACATAGCCAGAAACGTGGATCCATGGATCCAGAGATCCAACTGGCCAAGGTTCGGGTGGAACACCAGGAGACCATTGTGGCCATGATGGAAGGCAGAGATGGGCCATTTAAAGAAAAGTTTTGTAATGATAAAAGATTTGCGAGGATGACAAAGATGGAGGTGGAGGAGGAGACCCCCAGTTCTGACCCCCTGCCCCCTCAGGGAGAGGTAAGCAGCCCCATGCCTTCCCAGGACTCAGGAGGCATGCTCAGGGCCATCCAGGTAATGGAGTCTCCTATGCGGGGGGATCAGCTGGCATTTAATGATGAGGACATTACAGACAATGTGCCTGACAAGGTAAAGCCTGTCAAGTCCCATATTGTGGATAAAACAATTTTTGTGCCATTCAACACTGTGACTTATACAGACAATGTGCCCAGTGAGAGTCAGGCTGCTAGTCCTATCTGTAGTAATGCTGTGCCTGCTGATGCTGCAGTACAGCAAAGTTTGCTTTTAAAAAATGACATTCCTGCAGATGCACTACAAGATTCAGCAGAGCCTATTAACCCCCCTTTGGCTGAAGCTGTTTGCCCCACAGCTGCTGAGGACTCTACAGCACAGCTTCAGGAGACAGCTGATATTGCAGCAGAAACTGTGATTATTCCTGATGGGAATGTGAAGTTTTGTGTGACTGATAAAAATCATCCCAGTACCAGTGTGATGAACAATGGTCCCAGTTCAAGTGTGGACAGTCCTACCAACTCCGTTCAAGCAGTGAATAATAATAGTAATGTACAGACTGCTATGACTTCAGTGTGGGGCCTTGGCCCTGAAAAACTTACCTTTGCTCAGGTGGTACGCTCTGCTCCTGGTAGCTCTGCCCCCAAGCGGGGTTTTCCCCTACAGGCTACCACTTTGAGCACCCCAGGATCTGGTCTTGGGTCTCTGGCTTCTGCTGGGGGTCCCAGACGTAATGTTGTTATTCTGAAATGGGAAGGTGGTGCGATCCCTCCAGCACGGCGTGCAGTGGTGGATTTGATTTTAGAGATGGGTTTTGGGGCAAATGATCTGTATGCCTTTATACATGTAGCTGGGACACGGGATTATACAGTTAGCTTCACCAGGCCAGAGGGTCTTGACCTGTTCTGGGAGAGATATGAGGCTCGTTGCAGGTCAAGACCTGAATGGGAAGGTCTGGCCCCAGTTGCAGTTTCTCAGAGGTCTACAGTAAAAAAAATCACAATTATCCTCACTAATGAGAGTGTCCCTGCCCGGGATCTAGAGGTTTGGTTAAGGAACTATGGGGAGGTTTTGACCAAGCCCAATAAAATCCTTGATGAGCGTAACATCTGGACTGGGGGTTGGTCGGTTACAGTCAGGTTGGCCAGGGATGGGAATGTTGTCCGTCACCTGCCCTCCTCAGCTTTTATAGGGAGGGATAGGATGACTGTTTTTTACCCTGGTCAGCCGAAGCTGTGTCACCGCTGTGGAGAAAAGGGGCATTTGAGTTCCTCCTGTTCAGCCTTGATATGTTCAGTGTGTCGGGGTCAGGGTCATATGGCTAAGGACTGCACCGAAATGATCAGGTGCAACCTGTGCCTGCGCCTTGGCCACCCCTACAGCAGATGTCCTGAAGCCTGGCACAATATGGAGAAGGAGGTAATTGATGACATGTCAAGGCTGGACAGGATGGAGGGTGATGCCCCTGGTGTACCATCCTCCTCTGCGGTGACTGACTCCCCTGGTCCTGCTCAGGATCCCTCTCCAGTTCCTGTGGCCACCCCTCATGTGTCTGTAAGTATTCCTTCTGTATCTGTCTCCCCCCAGCCTACTGTATCCCCTCCTCTTGTGTCAGAGCCTTCCAAGTCTGTGCCCCCTGAGTCAGTTACCCCCCAGGAGTCTACCCCTCCTAAGTCTGACTCAAAGGGAGCAACCCCCCCACCAGCAGTAGTAGTGGGTACTAAAAAGGTTGCTTCTTCCTCTGTAAAGAAGTCTTCTGTAAAGACTTCACAGAAAAAAGTAAGAGATGAGGGCATCTCTGAAGCTGACCTGCAGTACCTGGAGGAGAGAAGGAAGGTTGGGAAGCGGAAGAAGCAGGTGGTGAGGACAGAACAGGCTCCAGTGCCTGTCTCCAACCGTTATAGGTCCTCTAATTGGGATATCTCTTCATCTGGAGCTTCTTCGGAGCGAAGTTCTGATTCCGAAATGGAGTTTGAGGCGGCCTCAAGAAAGAGAGAGGCTTCTGGTGATGAGCAGCAGAGGGGAGCTAAGAAGCAAACCACCCAATAACCCAAATGGCGGTTCCCCCTCCGTTAAAAGTGGTGACAATAAATGTCGCCAGCATTAAGTCAGTAAGAGCTCGTTCTATGGCCTTCTTTTTGTTCAGCCAATTAGATGCTGAAATTTTATTTTTGCAAGAGACTAGGCTCACCTCCTTGGCAGATATTCATATGGCCAAGAGAGAGTGGAGGTATGGTCCATCTTACTGGTCTCTTGCGGCCGAGCCTTACGGCGGTGTGGCGGTGTTGTTTAAAACCGGCATGGTAACTGTCCGGCGGGTTATTGAGGTGGAGATTGGGAGATGTATGGTCTTAGACGTCCTTGTGGGAGGGCAGGACCTGCGCCTAATTAATGTTTATGGACCGCACACAAAGTGGGACAGGAAATGCCTTTTTACAAGGATCAAGCCATTTCTTTTTACATCCCGGCAAGTGGTCTTTGGAGGTGACTTTAATACAGTAACTAGGCCCAAGGACAGGAAGGACTTCAAGGACAGGCTGGGATATGATAGCGTTTTTTTAAATAGTATGGTTAGGGATGCTGGTCTTGTGGATGTGCACATTAAGCACCTCCCGGATGACACTGGGTTCACCTTTCATCGAGGTAATAGTCAGAGTAGAATAGATAGGTTTTTTTTGAAGGAGACCTCTGCTTTCTCACCCCCAGTGGTGCAGGCAGTAGGGTTCTCTGATCACTGTATGCTATCTGTGGTCCTGAATGCTTCAGACGCCCCTCAGAGGGGTAAGGGCATCTGGAGATTGAATTCGACTCTACTCAAGGAAGAACATGTTAGACAATCCTTTGAGGAATTCTTTCAGGCACAGGTGACCATCCTGGACTTTTGTAGCAGCAAGGCTGAGTGGTGGGAGCTGACCAAAAAGAGGATCGCTGGATTCTTCAGGGGCCTAGCCAATAGAAAGCAGTTTAATAAATACATGACCTACCAACGTTTACGGAGGAAGCTGGATATTCTTGTCTCGAGAGGAGGAGATCCTGGGGCAATCTCCGAAGTGAAACTCCTTCTCAGGAAGTGTCAATATGACCGGCATGCCTCTTTGGTTCTGGAGAGGGACTATGGGAAGTACCACTCGCCTGACCCTTACCAGAACTGCAAACAAGGTGTAGCTGTTAAAACGGTCGTTGGCCTTAAGGACAGTACAGGTTCCTTGACAAAGTCCAGGTCAGGGATTCTGGAGGTCGTGAGGTCCTTTTATGCTGACCTTCTTGGGAGGAAAGAGCTTGACCGTGACAAGATGGAAAGCTTTTTGGACTCTACTCCAGGTCTAAATGATGAAGATGTCCCATTGATGAATTTGACAGAGGAGATCACAGTTGAAGAGGTGATAAGGGCAATTGAGCAGCTTGCCATCAAAAAGTCACCTGGACCGGATGGCTTGACGGCTGAGTTTTACAAAGCTTTTAAGTCTATTCTGGCCCCACGTTTGGTAGAGGTTTTTAACAGTTGCCTTGCTGAGGGGGTACTTCCCTCTTCCATGAGGCACTCAGCTGTGATTCTTCTTTCAAAGGGTAAAGATCCTTCGATGATTGAGAATTGGCGCCCCATCAGCCTTCTTAATGTCGATAGAAAGATACTGGCAAAGATCATTTTCTGGCGCCTATCGTCAGTAGCAGAGTCTTTGCTTTCTCGCCATCAGCACTGTTCGGTCCAGGGTAGGTGCACCTTCACAGCAGTTTTAGCTGTCCGGGAGGCCTTGGAGCGGTGCAGGGCTGCAGGCTGGGGAAAGTATTTGCTGACATTGGATCAGGCAAAGGCTTTTGATCGTGTTAACCATGAGTACCTGTGGTTGCTCCTTAGTAAGTACGGTCTGCCGGGTGGTTTTGTCGATTGGTTAAAAGTCTTGTATGAGGGGGCAGAGAGCTTTCCTCTTGTTAATGGTTGGGTTGGGCAGTCCTTTGAGGTTGGCTCCGGGGTGCGCCAGGGTTGTCCCCTGAGTGCCCTGCTCTATGTGTTTGCAATCGACCCCTTCATCAGGAGGCTAGAGAGCGGCATGTTGTGTGGGGTGCCAGTGGGGCTTCCGGGTGAGCCGCCTTTGAGGGTTGTTGCCTATGCGGACGATGTGTCGGTGATTGTCACTGGGGCGGATGAAGCAGAGGAGGTGGTCTCTCTGACATCACGGTATTCTGAAGCATCAGGCTCCAAGATCAATCAGGAAAAGAGTGAAGTTTTCTGGATGGGAAAGGAAGGTGAGGGGTTTGATCTCCCGGACACCTTTCCAGTGCCCCAGGAAAGAATTAAGATCTTAGGCATTGAATTTGGACCTGGCGATTATGGCCTCAAAAACTGGGAAGGCAGACTGGAAATTGCCAATACTAAGGTGGTCAGCTGGAAGAGATGGAAGTTATCTATGAGGGAAAGGGTTGATCTGATTAAGACTTACCTGATTCCGATCTTCTTGTATGTCAGCTTTGTCTGCATCTTGCCAGTGTCTCTCTATGCTAGGGTCAGTAGTGTGTTCTTCCAGATGTTGTGGGGGAACAGACTGAACCCCATCAAGAGGAATGTCACCTATCTATCCAGGAGGGAGGGTGGCTTAGGTATGGTCAACCCAGTTCTTTTCTTTTCACTGCTTTTTCTCAAGTTTAATATTGGTAATATGCTTGCAGTGGAACCTCCTGGATGGGCAGGCATATTTAGATCTTGGTTTAGGCCTTTTCTACGACTTTGGGAAGAAGGTGGCCAAGTGAAGAATCTCAGGGGTCATCGTGGTCAGCTACCAGCCTATGTCGCTCCGTGCCTGAAGTTACTACGGCAGTGGCGATTGTCAGCTGAAGATCTCAGATCGGTTCCGAGGAAAGTCCTTATGAGTCGAGTCTTGAGCGAAGTCTTTCATGACCCACTGGCCTTAAGGGATTGCCCAGGCCCAGTTTTGAGGGCAGGGTTAAGACTTATTAATTTGGACAGAGTACCCCCTAAATTCAGGGATCTGGCCTGGTTGTGCTTCCATGGGAGACTCTATGTTAGGGGCAATTTGAAATTCCGCAGTGGGGTGGATCGTAGCTGTCCTCGGGAGGAGTGTGCAGGTGAGGAGGAGACTATGGACCATTTTCTGCTTCATTGCCCTTTTAACATAGAGGTGTACAAACAGGTGGGACGGGCCCTCGGTGTCCCTTTCCTCTCCAGGCTGGGTTATGCTGAGTGGGTGTACGGAGCATTCAATACTGGTGGGGTTTTTTGTTTAGATACACTTTTTCTAGTTAGCCTAGTAGTCCGTTATTTCACTTGGAACGCACGGTGTCAGGTCTGCATTCGGCGTAAAATCCTTCCTGTTGAGGTGGTGGTGTATGACATTTTGCATGAGGTGGAGAAGATTCGGGTACTTGAGAGAGACAAGCGGAGTCAGGGGGCTTGGTTGAAGGCGTGGAGGGGTTTCAAGCCTCCCTGACTGCCAGGAGTCTCTTTCCCGGGTGTGGCTGTCTGTCTCTTATCACCCTAGATTATTTTTTTTTTGGATTAATTTTTGATAAATGGCTGCGTACATAGGTGATGGGTTGTGCCTCTTAGGCCCTCTCTGCTGCTTTATGTAAATAATTTTGGTAGTGGATTATGTATATATTGTATATATTCTGAACATGGATGTGTATTCCTTGGATTTCTGTTGAAGTTTTGTACTATGGTTTTGTTTTTTACTTTTGTATAAAATTGGTTGCTTGATTCTTTTAATAAAAGATCAATAGTGTCCCATCATTGGTGTCAGTGGGAGGAATAGTGTCCCATCATTGGTGTCAGTGGGAGGAATAGTGTCTCATCATTGGTATCAGTGGGAGGAATAGTGTCCCATCATTGGTGTCAGTGGGAGGAATAGTGTCCCATCATTGGTGTCAGTGGGAGGAATAGTGCCCCATCATATAAATATGAAGGGGCATATAGCGCCAACAGTTTGTGCAGTGCTTTACAACATGAGGGCAGACAGTACATTTACAATACAACTCAATACAGGAGGAATCAGGGGGCCCTGATCCTGAGAGCTTACAGTCTAGTGATACTAAAGGTAATAATTGAGAGGGAGGAGCTGATGGAGAAAATAAAAGTATCGTTGTTAGGTGAGGGCAAGATAGGCTTCTCTAAAGAGAAAAGTTTTCAGGGATCACCTAAAAGTGGATACAGTTGGAGATAGTCGGAGAGATTGGGGCAAGGAGTTCCAAAGGAAGGGAGATGGGAAAAGTCCTGGAGGTGAGTTTGGGGGAGGTGACGAGGGAACTAGAGAGCTGGAGGTCTTGGGAGGAATGAAGAGAACGATTTGGTTGGTATTTTGAGACTAAGTTAGTGATGCAGTTGGGGGCAGAGTTGTGGATGGCTTTGAGTGTAGTATTTTGACTTTAATTTGTTGGGTGAGTAGAGGCAAGTTTCAGGGATTGGTAGAGAGAGGTGGAGGACACTGAATGGAGACCAGTGGAGGGATTGGTAGAGAGGGGTGGAGGACACTGAATGGAGACCAGTGGAGGGATTGGTAGAGAGGGGTGGAGGACACTGAATGGAGGCCAGTGGAGGGATTGGTAGAGAGGGGTGGAGGACACTGAATGGAGACCAGTGGAGGGATTGGTAGAGAGGGGTGGAGGACACTGAATGGAGGCCAGTGGAGGGATTGGTAGAGAGGGGTGGAGGACACTGAATGGAGACCAGTGGAGGGATTGGCAGAGAGGGGTGGAGGACACTGAATGGAGATCAGTGGGGGGATTGGTAGAAAGGGGTGGAGGACACTGAATGGAGGCCAGTGGAGGGATTGGTAGAGAGGGGTGAAGGACACTGAATGGAAGCCAGTGGAGGGATTGGTAGAGAGGTGTGGAGGACACTGAATGGAGGCCAGTGGGGGATGTGTAGAAAGGGGTGGAGGACATTGAATGGGGGCCAGTGAAGGCATTAGCAGAGAGGGGTGGAGGACAATGAATAGAGGCAAGTGTAGGAATTGGCAAAGAGGGGTGGTGGACACCGAGTGGAGACCAGTGGAGGGATTGGCAGAGAGGAGTGGAGGACACTAAATGGAGGCCAGTGGAGGGATTGGTAGAGAGGGGTGGAGGACACTGAATGGAGACCAGTGGAGGAATTGGCAAAGAGGGGTGGTGGACACCGAGTGGAGACCAGTGGAGGGATTGGCAGAGAGGAGTGGAGGACACTAAATGGAGGCCAGTGGAGGGATTGGCAGAGAGGGGTGGTGGACACTAAATGGAGGCCAGTGGAGGGATTGGCAGAGGTGGGGATGACACTGAATAGAGGCCAGTGGAGGGATTGGCAGAGAGGGGTGGAGGACACTGAATAGAGACCAGTGGAGGAATTGACAGAGAGGGGTGGAGGACACTAAATGGAGGCCAGTGGAGGGATTGGCAGAGGGGTGGTAGACACTGAATAGAGACCAGTGGAGTGGCAGATTGGCAGAGAAAGGTGGAGGACACTAAATGGAGGCCAGTGAAGGGATTGGCAGAGATGAGTAGCAGACACTGAGAGGTTGGTAAGGTGGATGAGTCCGGCAGCATTTATGATGGACTGAGGGGGGGGTGGCCTATGCAAAGATAAGCCAATGAGGAGGGAGTTGCAGTAGTCGAGGTGAGAGATGACCAGGGAGTGAATTAGGAGCTTTGTGGTGTCATTGGTTAGGAAGAGGCGTATCTTGGAGATGTTGCGAAGGTTGAGGCGGCAAGCTTTAGACAATAATTGGATTTGGGGCCAAAAGGAGAGTTCATATTCCAGGATTACACCTAGAACCTTGGCATGTGGGGACGGGGTTGATAGTTGGACCATCGATCTTGGCAGAGAAGTCAGGGGAGGGGGCACGTGGGGGAGGAAATATCATGAGCTCGGTTTCGGATAGATTGAGGAAATGGTGTGATATCCAGGCTGATATGTCTTTTAGTAAATTGGTGATACGTTAGGAGTGGGCTGAGGGGTGGTGATAGAGGAGATAGATTTGGGTGTCGTCAGTATAGAAATGATATTGAAAGCAATGACACTCCCCCTATTCAAATCTACTACTACAGATGAAGTTGCTAAACTCCTTTCTATCGCCCACCTAACCACCTGTCCCCTGGACCCTATTCCATCTCAAATGCTACGGTCACCCTCTGACCCCATCCTACACTCTCTAACCCACATCTTCAATCTCTCCCTCACCTCTGGCATCTTCCCCAATGCTCTAAAACATGCACTGGTCACCCCCATACTCAAAAAGCCGTCCTTGGACCCTACCAATCTTAACAACCTACGCCCTATCTCCTTGCTCCCCTTTTCCTCTAAACTCCTTGAACGCCTGGTTTACAACCAACTGAGTGACCACCTCATTAAAAACAACCTTCTTGATCCCCTTCAATCTGGATTTCGCCCTCAACACTCCACAGAAACAGTAAAGCCCGGAAATGCAGCATGCAATGCGTTAAGTGCAGGGCGTGCATGACAGTGGTAGCAGTGTGGGGAAGGGATGGTCTAAAATGGAGCCGAGGGGGAGGGACAGGAAGGGAGGGGTTATATAAAAAGGTTAACCTGTGGGGAGGGGTTAACAGAAAACTGGTGGAAAGTTCTGGGAAGCATGGCTGAAGTGGAGCGTCTCATGGCTCAGCTGCGGGCGGAGGCGGCGGTGAGAGGAACGGCTTGGCTACAGGACGCGATCGGTGCGGCCATGGAGCAGGCAGGACAGCAGCCGAGTATGGGTGAGAGGAGCAGCGGCAGAGCGCGGAGATCGAGGCCGCCTGAGCGCTTCTCTCCGGAACGCTCTAGGGCGGCACAAAGGATGGCGGGGAGGAACAGGGAAGAGGTGCGGGGATGTCCACCGGCCAAGAGGAAGACAGCGAGCGGAGGTGACTTCACGGCCCCGGCGGCACCAAGCGGGGAGAGAGCGGGTACGCAGGTCAGGCCTAGCGGAGGAAGACGAGCGGGGAGCGCGAGCCCCGCCCCCAGGATGACGGCGGAGGTTCTCAACACTATTGCGGCCAGGAAGGCTGCAGCTGTTCCCAGGCTTTCTAATTCTGCGGCAGGGGCCAATCAAAATGCAGTGAGAGGAAGAAGCGGGCAGCAAGCAGGAGGAGCGGAGGCCTTCAGGGCTGCGGTATCCAACACCGGCCCTGCAAAGGCTGTCCAAAAGTCGGCGGCAGCCAAGGCCACCAGGCCAGGCGGGCTTTCGGAGATGGAAGACGGAGAGACGGTCCCAAGGGAGCTGGAGGAGACGTCCGGATCGGATGAGGAGGCGCCCCCCTTTTCCAGGAGCACGGACGAGAATGAGGTCGGAAGGTCGGCTGATGGGGTACCACCTGTGCAGCCCGGTAAGTCCCAGCAATTGGGGTTGGAAGGGGGGAACAGGGTAAGACAGGAATTAAGTAGGCCTGAGGACAGTGTAAGGGGGGTTGTCCCAGCGGTGGGGGGCTCTGGTTTACTGGGTTTTTTGGAAGACATTAAGGAATTGGTGCAGAGATTTGAGGCAGGAGAGCGTGCTGCGGGGGGCCCGGCAGCTGCATGGGTCCCACCAGCGGGGGGAGGCGGACATGTTGCAGGGGTGGGGGCGCCTACAGTAGCGGCTGCGGTGGCGGTACCCGCCCTGGAGACCACGGTTAGTGATGTTCCGCAGGGGAAGGAAAAAGCTGCGGAGACAGTAGAGAGGCAGGATATAACCAGGCTGGCGGATGCGGCACGGTGCAAGGTTTATGTGTGCTACGAAGGACCTTTGGGAGAGCACTTGAAACAGGAGGTACGGGAGAAGTTGTGGAAAGGTGAGTATGTGGAAATATTTTCACTACTACCATTGGAGAAATTTAATTTGGACAGAGTTAAACCAGACAGCTCCAAGAAGGAGGATGAAGAGAAGAGGAGATATCGGCTGATCCCTAGGACATTTACCAATTGGTTGCAAGCGTTTGCAATTCTGGCTAGTGTGATAGGGGAAAGGCACCCGGAGCAATGTTCGGCATTGTTCTGCTATCAGGATGCGATAGGAGAAGCTTATAGAGTGTATGGCGGCACGGGTTGGCTGAGATACGACGAGCAGTTCAGACAGCGGAGAGCGGTACGTCCAGAGCTGCGTTGGGACCACAAGGACATTAGCTTGTGGATGCGTTTGATGACGACGACGAGGGCCCCGAACCAGTTTTTTCAGGGGGGAGCCGGTGGACCTTCAGTCCCGGGACATTCGGCCGGAAACAAAAAAGGGTTTTGTTGGCAGTACAACACCGGAGCCTGTAAGTTTGGTGCGTCATGTAAGTACAAGCACGAGTGCTCCGGCTGTGGAGGGACGCATCCTGGATCTAGATGCTACAAGCAGGGAAAAGGCAGAACTGGTGACGTTGGGAACAAGAGGGAGGACTCCGGTGAAAGTGGAAAGGATGCGGCCGTTTCTCGGTAAGTATCCTGACAGACAAGCTGCAAGGTTACTGGAGGAGGGTTTCTCGGTGGGTTTTAGGATACCCTGCGAGTTGGAGGTTGTTCCCCAGGTGCCCAAAAATTTACGATCCGCATTGCAACATCCAGAAGTGGTTTCTGCGAAGCTGGCAAAGGAAGTTGCAATGGGGAGAATGGGTGGTCCTTTTCAGGCGGCACCATTTGCAGATTTGGTGGTGTCACCGCTAGGCGTTGTGCCCAAAAAGGAGCACAACAAATTCAGGCTCATTCACCACTTATCCTTCCCGAAAGGGGGATCGGTGAATGATGCCATTGACCAGGAGGCGTGCTCAGTGACTTATACGTCATTTGATGCCGCCGTGGGGTGGGTGCGCCGTTACGGTAAAGGAGCTTTGATGGCCAAGGCGGATGTCGAATCGGCTTTTCGGCTGCTGCCAGTACACCCGGAGAGTTTTAGGTTCCTGGGGTGCCACTGGAAAGGGGAGTTTTACGTGGACAAATGCCTACCGATGGGTTGCTCGATATCGTGTGCGATGTTTGAGCAATTCAGCTCTTTTTTGGAATGGGTAGTGAGGGACGTGTCCGGAGTGAATTCTATAATTCACTATCTGGATGATTTCTTATGCATAGGTCCGGCTTCTTCTAGAATCTGCGCGGTGTTATTGGCGACATTACAGCATGTCGCTGACAGATTCGGCATTCCGTTGGCTGATGGAAAGACGGAGGGACCTTGCACGGTCATCACGTTCCTAGGCATTGTACTGGATTCAGAGGCCATGGAATGCAGGTTGCCGGAAGACAAATTGGGAGATTTGAAAAAAAAGATCGCAGGGTTAATAGGTTTGAGGAAGGTACAACTGAGAACGCTTCAATCGGTTTTGGGCAAGCTGAATTTTGCTTGCCGCATACTTCCGATGGGTAGAGTGTTCAGCCGCCGGCTGGCGGCTAGCACGAGTGGTATACAATCACCAAGGCATTTTGTGCGTTTAGTCAAATCGCACAGGGAGGATTTACAGGTATGGCATACCTTTTTGGAATCCTTCAATGGAAGGGCGATGTGGATGTCAGGACCGGTCAGTAATTTCGACCTGGAACTCTTCACGGATGCGGCAGGGTCTACAGGTTTTGGGGCGTTTTTTCAAGGTCGGTGGAGTGCAGGTCCTTGGCCTCAGTCATGGATAGATGAGGGTTTTGTACAAAACTTGGTTTTACTGGAACTGTTTCCAGTAGTGCTGGCGGTGGAACTGTGGGGCGCATCTTTCAGGGATCTGAAGGTGCGTTTTCACGGGGACAATTTAGGGGTGGTGCAAGTGATAAACAGGGTGACAGCATCGTCCCCGCCAGTGATCAAGTTGTTGCAGCATTTAGTATTAAGATGTTTGCAATTGAACATCTATATTCATGCAGTTCACTTACCAGGGGTGGAGAATGTGGTAGCTGATGCGTTATCTCGCTTCCAGTGGGACAGGTTCCGACAGTTGGCGCTGGAAGCGGAGCAACGGGGGGTGCCTTGTCCCGAGTGGATGTGGGAAATACCTTTGGCGTCATCGCGGGATGGATTCAGCAGTAGGTAAGTGGGGCCACGTGGGCGGCGTACTCCAAGGTATGGAAGGAGTGGATGGGTTTTGTACAGGGAATTGGCGAGGAGCCGTCCGGGAGGTCTTTGCACTTGTTGTTACTATACTACGTGGCAAGGAAAATGGAGGAGGGTGCGTCGGTAGCTGTTTTGAATACGCAATTAGCGGGGTTGGCTTTTCTTTTTAAGCTACAGGGTCAGCAGGATGTCACGAAAGATTTTTGGGTGCGCCAAGCGTTAAAGGGGTATAGGAAGCGGGGAATCAAGCGTGATTCCAGAAGGCCGGTGACTTTTGAGGTCTTAGGTAGTATTATAGAAAAGTTGGGGGAGGTATGCTCTTCCGAGTATGAAGTCACATTGTTCAAGGTGGCGTTTGTACTGGCATTTTTTGGAGCATTCAGGATAAGCGAGCTGGTTAGCCCGGCAAAAACAGTTCCAGGAGGATTGGGATGGCAGGAAGTTCAGCTGGAGCGGGCAGGTTTAACGTTGGTTATAAACAGGTCAAAAACGGATCAAGCAGGGAGAGGCAGGGTAGTGAGAGTTTACCCCATTCAGGGATCCTGCCTGTGTCCGGTGGGCACGGTCGAGGAATTCTTGCAAGTTCGTCCAGCGTCACAAGGCCCCTTTTTAATGCACTTGGATGGGAGTTTTTTATCTAGGTTTCAGTTCATAACAGTTTTTAGGAGATGCCTGCGGAGTGTGGGTTTACGGGACAAGGATTTCGCGTCTCACTCCTTTCGGATAGGAGCGGCTACTGAAGCAGTCAGGAATGGGCTAGGTGTGGAGGCGGTGAAACGAATTGGAAGGTGGGAATCGAAGAGGTTCCAGTCCTATGTAAGACCACATCTAGTGGTGGGGTCGGGGGTATGCTAGGGGAGTAGTACAGTGATTGTTTAGTTAACACCGGTTTGTCCTTGAGGAGAGTTTTGAGGGAAGTTTTCTTGTTTTCTTCTAATTACAGGATCATCGCCTGACATGGTCTGGATTATGGGCCATTCATATGTGTGTTGGGGGGCTAGAAGGGGGGATGCTCGTTGGGAGGGCAGACAGTTAGGTTTTGACAAAAGGGAGGTTTATATTAAGTGGTTGGGGATACCGGGAATGTTGTGGGGTAGATTGCTTCCTGAAGTACAGAAGTATGCCCTGAGGGAAGGACCACCTGACGTGCTAGTTTTACACGTTGGCGGTAATGACCTAGGTATCAGATCCATGGTAGACATCACGCGGGATATTAAGGGTGATTTGTGGCGCTTGATGGAATTATTCCCCAAGACTATTTTTATATGGTCGGATATGGTGGCTAGGACATCTTGGAGAATGGCCAGGTCGGTGGAAGGTGTAAATCGGGCCAGGAAAAAGATTAATAGGGAGGTGAGCAAATTCATGGTACGCAATGGGGCCTTAGCTATTAGACATCCTGAATTAGAATTCGAAACGTGGAGGTATCTGAGACCTGATGGGGTCCACCTTAATGATGTGGGGATAGACTTGTGGAATTTAGGATTACAGGAGGGAATACAGCGAGCTATTCGGGTGTGGAGGGGCATCCAAGAGTAAGGTGTTACTCGTGGGATGCGGTGGCGGGCGTTGGTCTGTGCAAGAGAAGGATGATGGATAAGTAAGTGGGGGATCTAACGTTGGTATGGATCCGGAGGTTTTTTGGTTCCCGGTTAACGGAGGTTAGCCGGGAAGTGTTAATGGGGCACTGCGGGAATTGTTAGTCTCTGAGCCAGCTTGTCGGCTTGAGGCCTAGTTGAGATATTTTGAGAAGTACCGCAGTGCTACATGGGTGATGACCATCAAATGAGTTTAAGTGATAGCGCAGACCAACGCTCTTTAGTTCAAAGTTCTTTCATGGAATAACAGATGTTTTCTTGTTTATTGTTTGATAACAGAGTTTTATAAGAGATTTATAATATATATTGTTTAAATAAAGTAGGCTGCTACGGCCTTTTACCCCAAGGTTTGGTGTGGTCTGTTTTATTGGGAGTAGAGAAGTAAGAGGGGTGTTGATAAGGGTGGACAACATCTGTTATCCAACAGTCATGCTCTTTTAAAACTCACAAATGACCTAATAACTATTCTGTACTCCTACTTCTGGATCTTTCAGCTGCCTTTGACATGGTTGACCACCCCCTCCTCCTCAAAAAACTTTACTCCCTCGGTCTCCGTGACTGTTCTCTTCAGTGGCTCTCATCCTACCTATCCCAACGCACCTTCAGTGTCACTTACACTTCTACTTCCTCCACTCCTCTTCCCTTCTCTGTCGGAGTCCCCCAAGGTTCTGTTCTTGGATCTCTTTTATTTTCAATCTACACCTCTTCCCTGGGTCAGCCGATAGCCTCTCATGGCTTTCAATATCATTTCTATGCTGATGACACACAAAGCTATCTCCCCCCCCCCCCCAACTCACTCCATCAGTCTCCTCACGCATCACTAACTTACTAACCGACATATCTGTATGGATGTCACACCACTTCCTCAAACTCAACTTGTTCAAACCCGAGCTTATAATATTTCCTCCCCCACGTGCCTCTTCCCCCGACTTCTCTGTCAAGAGCAATAGCAAAACCATCCACCCCCTCCCCCACATGTCAGGGTGCTAGGTGTTATCCTGGATTCTGAACTCTCCTTTCGGCCCCACATCCAATCACTTTCCAAAGCTTGCCGCCTCAACCTCCGCAATATCTCTAAACTACGTCCCTTTCTAACCAATGAAACCACAAAGCTCCTGATTCACTCCCTGGTTATCTCTCGCCTTGACTACTGCAACTCCCTTCTCATTGGCTTACCTTTAAATAGACTCCTCCCCCCTTTAGTCCATCAAGAATGCTGCTGCCAGACTCATCCACCTTACAAACCGCTCAGTGTCAAACCGCTGCGTAAACTGATGGCGCTATATAAATCCTGTATAATAATAATAATAATAATGAATGGATGGATGGAGACATGGATGGAGACATGGATGGATGGATGGATGGATGGAGACATGGATGGATGGATGGAGACATGGATGGATGGATGAATGGATTCATGGATGGAGACATGGATGGATGGATGGAGACATGGATGGATGGATGGATGGATGGAGACATGGATGGATGGATGGATGGAGACATGGATGGATGGATGGATGGAGACATGGATGGATGGATGGAGACATGGATGGATGGATGGAGACATGGATGGATGGATAAATGGATGGATGGAGACATGGATGGATGGATGGATGAATGGATGGAGACATGGATGGATGGATGGATGGATGGATGAATGGATGGATGGATGGAGACATGGATGGATGGATGGATGGATGGATGGAGACATGGATGGATGGATGGATGGATGGATGGATGGGGGAGTTTGTTTTTTAATATTAAAAAAAAAATGAATAAAATAGTGTTTCAGTTTGTGGTGCTCAGATACAGTTTAGTTTCACAAAATGAAGAGACGGAACAATAAAACATTCCATTCTCGGTAACCTGTATATGGCTCGGGTCACAGTACATGGTCAGGTAGGTGTATGAGTCTCTTCTTCATGCCTTCTCCATGTTTTCTTACCTGGTCATGTGATCAGAGAGCTGTCATATGATCATGTGCCGGTTACATAATTACAGACAGTTAGAGAACATATTTTAGAATAGTTTATAAAAAACAGGGGGGGAGGGGTCTAAAGTCCTAAAAGACTAGGGGCCCCTCTGGGCACACAGATTCAAATGTTGGGGGGCTGGTAGGTTACCACGATGACCACTTTGGATCAAATCCAAGATTGACGCATTCTTTTTAACTGAACAAAGATGAATTGGTCTAAAAACTGGAATGTTACATTATGATGACACAATACATAAGAACTGGATTGAAAAGTAGATAAAACCTACAATGTTTCAAAAGAGACCTTCTCCATATCTCCAAGGAAGCCCGGGGCACTCAGTAGAAGACCTGGGGCATGTGTCCTTGGTGCCAGGGTCTAGCAACACCCTGCTGTTGACTTATCATTGATTGGTGTTCCAATGTCATAATCCTTCTTATATATAATGCTATACTATACTATATATAACTCAGTATTGTATCACTTTTTTTTACTTTTATAAAATTGGTAAAAATGTAAAAAGTAGAAATATTCGACACACTGGCGGTCATTTAAAACTGATTTTGTGGTGTGCTTTGTAGAGTTACCACATTGTAGAGATACCACATAAGGGCAAAGACTGTCCCCATATCTCAAATGAGGCCTGGGGGCACTCAGTGGAAGACCTGGGGCATGTGCCCTGGGTGTCAGGATCTAGCACAGCCTTTTTCAACCAGAGATGCCCGGGTACCCAGGACATCTTCAGGGGGGCCCTAGCAAAATGCCTAAAAAAAATGGCCAAAGATTTTCATTGTCCACCATTACAGCCTTCTAGCCACCGGAGTCTTAACAACCAATGTCATCATCAGTTAATAAGGATGACGTTGGATACCTGCACATAATCCTTGTTAACCCCTCCCCCACCCCTCTCCACTAGGGATGAGCCGAACACCCCCCCGGTTCGGTTCGCACCAGAACCTGCGAACGGACCGAAAGTTTGCACGAACGTTAGAACCCCATTGACGTCTATGGGACTCGAACGTTCGAAATCAAAAGTGCTCATTTTAAAGGCTAATTTGCATGGTATTGTCCTAAAAAGGGTTTGGGGACCCGGGTCCTACCCCAGGGGACATGTATCAATGCAAAAAAAACTTTTAAAAACGGCCGTTTTTTCGGGAGCAGTGATTTTAATGATGCTTAAAGTAAAAAAAAAAAAGTGAAATATTCCTTTAAATATCGTACCTGGGGGGTGTCTATAGTATGCCTGTAAAGTGACGCGTGTTTCCCATGTTTAGAACAGTCCCTGCACCAAATGTCATTTTTAAAGGAAAAAATCTCATTTAAAACTGCTTGCGGGTTTAATGTAATGTCGGGTCATGGCAATATGGATGAAAATCGGTGAGACAAACGGCATGGGTACCCCCCAGTCCATTACCAGGCCCTTTGCGTCTTGTATGGATATTAAGGGGAACCCCGCACCCAAATTAAAATAAGGAAAGGTGTGGGGCCACCAGGCCCTATATACTCTGAACAGCAGTATACAGGCGGTGCAAACAAGACAGGGACTGTAGGTTTGTTGTTAAGTAGAATCTGTTTGTAATTTTGAACGGGTACATTTTTAACGTGTTTAGCTCCAGCCAAAAAATCCTTTTTAAGCTTTTTGGAAAACATAGGGAAGGGTTATCACCCCTGTGACATTTGTTTTGCTGTCTGTGCTCCTCTTCAGAAGATTTCACCTCACTTTTTGTCCCAATGAAAAATGTTTTTTGAAAATTTGGGTTTTTTTGTGGAACAAGGATTGGAAAGCATCAGTGGAAAGGAGAAATTTTTTTCCCATATTAACTCTTACAGGAGAGAATTTCCCTTCCTAGGGGTAGATTTCATCTCACTTCCTGTTGTCTCCTTCCGTTTGCAAGTAGGAGTCATTTGTAAGTTAGATGTTTGAAAGTAGGGTCCTGCCCTATATACTCAGCAGAAATTTGGGCCTTAGGTGTTGCTGTGGCCAAAACACTGTAAGCCCTCACAGGGCCCTGCTGTGAAATATTAGATCAAGAATTGTAATTACACACCCCTGTTGAACAGGAGCTGAAAAATTAGGCCTTAGGCACTGGTGCTGGTGCCACAACACTGCAACCCCTCACAGACACTCTAGTTGGAACGCAGGAACGAGCCCTGCTGCAAAGTATTGCATCAAAAATTGTAATTACACGCCCCTGTTAAACAAGGGCTGAAAAATTGGGCCTTAGGTTGTGGTGCTGGTGCCACAACACTGCAACCCCTCACAGACACTCTAGTTGGAACGCAGGAACGAGCCCTGCTGCAAAGTATTGCATCAAAAATTGTAATTACACGCCCCTGTTAGACAGGGGCAGAAAAATTGGGCCTTAGGCACTGGTGCTGGTGCCACAACACTGCAACCCCTCACAGACACTCTAGTTGGAATGCAGGAACGAGCCCTGCTGCAAAGTATTACATCAAAAATTGTAATTACACGCCCCTGTTAAACAGGGGCTGAAAAATTGTGCCTTAGGCACTGGTGGTGGCGCCCAGAACCAAAAATGTTCTTACAAGCTATCAGCGTGATGATTGAGGAGGAAGAGGATAATTACTCAGGGATAGTCACTCAGCATCAGCATAGGCAGTCTTTGAAGGGATCTGAGATTTCAAAAAAAATTATTCGGTTACATCAGCATCAGGTGCTTGGTAGCTGGTGGTGATCCAAGACTGATTCATTTTTATGAAGGTCAGTCGATCGACCGAGTCGGTGGACAGACGCACCCTGTGATCGGTTACCACGCCTCCAGCAGCACTGAATGTGCGTTCCGAAAGAACGCTGGATGCAGGACAGGCCAGTAGCTCAATTGCATACTGTGCAAGCTCTGGCCAGTGATCCATCCTCAAGACCCAGTAACCCAGAGGATTTTCGGTGGGAAAGGTGTCCAAGTCTGATCTTG
This sequence comes from Lithobates septentrionalis, assembly GCA_037952835.1. Lineage (NCBI taxonomy): Eukaryota > Metazoa > Chordata > Amphibia > Anura > Ranidae > Lithobates > Lithobates septentrionalis. The sequence continues at coordinate 222,377 of JBBDGP010002085.1, read as the reverse complement.
CCCCTAGGTATTCCTGCACCATGTAAAACAGACGCTGGCGATGGTTGCTGGAACCGATCATACCTTGGGGCTGCGGACCAAAAAATTGTCTGAACGCATCGGTCAGACAGCCACCTTCTCCACCGCTCCTTCTTTGACTGACCGTAGCCTCAGCAACACGTTGTCCAGAAACAGGAGTTTGTAACCTCCCAGTCTCTGGGAACGCGTTGCACAGACCTTTCTGCAAGGCCTCCCGAAGATGTTTCACCCTCTGCTCCCTCTGCGATGGCAAGATAAGGTCCGCAACCTTACCCTTGTAACGTGGATCAAGGAGGGTTGCCAGCCAGTATTGGTCCTTCTCCTTGATACCACGAATACGAGGATCCTTACGCAGGCTTTGCAGGATCAGGGAGGCCATGCATGGTAGGTTTGCTGAGGCATTCGGTCCGGAGTCCTCTGGGTCACTAAGGACGACATGGTCCGCAGCCACCTCCTCCCAGCCACATACAAGTCCATGTGTTTCTTGGGACTGATCCCTTAAAGACTGCTGCTGATGCTGAGTGCCAGGCTCCACCTCCATACTGACACAATCTTCCTCCTCCTCCTCCTCCTCGTCCTCTTCCTGTGTGATCGGCGGGCACGCAGGAACACTGTCTGGATAAAGGGGGCCTTGAGAGCTAAGGAAGTCCTCCTCTTCCTGCCTCTGTTCTGCCTCAAGTGCCCTGTCCATTATTCCACGCAGCGTGTGCTCCAACAGGTGGACAAGGGGGACAGTGTCACTGATGCATGCACTGTCACTGCTCACCATCCTCGTGGCCTCCTCAAATGGTGACAGGACAGTGCATGCATCCCTGATCATGGCCCACTGGTGTGGGAAAAAAAAAACAAGCTCCCCTGACCCTGTCCTGGTGCCATAGTCGCACAGGTACTCATTGATGGCCCTCTGCTGCGTGTGCAGCCGCTGCAGCATGGCCAACGTTGAGTTCCACCTGGTGGGCATGTCACAGATTAGGCGGTTCTTGGGCAGGTTAAACTCCTTTTGGAGGTCCGTCAGCCGAGCACTGGCATTATATGACCGGTGGAAATGCACACAGACTTTCCTGGTCTGCCTCAGGACATCCTGTAAGCCCGGGTACCTGCCCAAGAACCGCTGCACCACCAAGTTAAGGACGTGAGCCAAACAGGGCACATGGGTCATTTGTCCCTGTCGGAGGGCAGAGAGGAGGTTGGTGCCATTGTCGCAAACCACCATTCCTGCGTTAAGTTGGCGTGGCGTCAACCACCTCTGAACCTGCCCCTGCAGAGCTGACAGAACCTCTGCCCAAGTGTGGCTCCTGTCCCCCAAGCACACCAGCTCAAGCACCGCATGGCATCTTTTGGCCTGCGTACTTGCGTAGCCCCTTGAGCGACTACGGAGCACCGCTAGTTCCGAGGAAGAGGCCATGGAGGAAGAAGAAGAGGAGGGGGTGGAGGAGAGAGGTGTGTCACAATCATTAGCATTTTGGAGGCGTGGTGGTGGAACAACCTCCAACACTACTGCACCTTGTCCTGCATCCTTCCCAGCTGCCAGCAGAGTCACCCAATGCGCCGTGAAACTTAGGTAACGTCCCTGTCCATGCCTGCTGGACCATGAGTCAGCGGTAATATGCACCTTACCGCTGAGCACCCTGTCCAGCGAGGCATGGACATTGCCTTCCACATGCCGGTAGAGAGCCGGAATCGCCTTCCGTGAGAAAAAGTGCCGTTTGGGTACCTGCCACTGAGGAACCGCACATTCCACAAACTCACGGAAGGGGGCAGAGTCTACCAACTGAAAAGGCAGCAGTTGAAGTGCTAGCAATTTTGCCAAGCTAGCATTCAACTGCTGGGCATGTGGATGGCTGGGAGCAAACTTCTTTCGGCGGTGCAGCAGCTGGGGCAGGGAAATTTGCCTGGTACAATCTGACGTCGGTGTACCAAAAGCAGATTGCCCACAAGTACTTGGCTGTGACACACCTAATTCTACACCTTCATTCCTCTCAGTGCAGGTCTCAGAGACGACTGAAGGTCTAGTGGGGTTGGAAATCTCAGCTGATGAGGAGCAAGGAGAGGTCCTCTTTGTTCTTTGGTGTGGGTCTTTTAGATACGCTTGCCAACGAACTGCATGGCAGGTCAACATATGTCTGGTCAAGCATGTGGTACCCAAGCGGGAGATGTTTTGGCCACGTGAGATACGCTTGAGACATATGTTGCAAATAGCAGCGGTGCGATCTGATGCACTCGTCTCAAAAAAGGCCCACACCAAAGAACTTTTTGAATAACGCGCAGAGACTGCAGCGCCCTGCACATGTGGAGCTTTGGGGTGTGATGCAGTCAATGTGCTGCCCTTAGGCTGGCCCCTGGAGGGCATCCTGCCTCGTTGGTGATGTGCCGCCTCCTCCTCCTCCTCCTCCTCTCTCCTATCAGGCACCCACGTTGAGTCAGTGACCTCATCATCCCCTCCCTCCTCATCACTGGAGCAAACCTGGCAGTATGCTGCAGCAGGGGGAGCATGACTGCCAGATTGCTGTCCTTCTTGGGCACCCCCTCTGTCCGTGCTCATGTTACTGCCTTCATCGAGCTCAGTATCATCATCAGAGCCTTCCAAACGCTGGGCATCCTCCTGGAGCATGTACCCAACACTGTGGTCAAACAGTTCGAGGGACTCCTCAGGAGGACATGGTGGGGCTAGGGAAGGAGTCACTGATGACATTGAGCCGAGGGAAGAGGCCGCTGCTTTGCCAGACAAAGCACCCTGGGCATGGGTGAGAGAGGATGAGGAGGATGAGGACGGCTTGGTCATCCACTCGACCAAGTCTTCCGCATGTTGTGGCTCAACACGGCCAGCTGCCGAAAAAAGGGCCAAGCGTGTCCCATGGCCACGTGCTGATGAGGATGCACCGTCTCCACGGCCAGCACTAGACACAGAGCCTGCTTGCCCTCTCTTATTGGCTTGTGACTGTCTGCCTCTCCTTCTTGGCCTTCCAGACATACTAATGGCCTGTAGCTGCACTAAGCTGGGATATATATATATATGTACTGATACTGCAGCTAGCAAAATCAACTGCCTGCCTGTAGTATGAGAACACCACCAACCTTCTACAGGTAGCTTTAGCTGAACACTGTGAGGTGGACGCACCCCACTAACTTGTAGGTTTAGCTGAACACTGTGAGCAGGACGCACTGCACTAAATGTAAATAGTCTAGCTGCCTGACCGTGGTACTAATAGGATCAAAAGAACACCAGTAATTTTCTTCAGGTAGCTGTAAATACTGTAACAAGACAAGCCTGCCTGTCAGTAGGAAGATAACAGGAACGGATCTAGCTGAACACTGTGAGCAGGACGCACTGCACTTAATGTAAATAGTCTAGAAGATAACAGGAACGGATCTAGCTAAACTGAATACAGTGTATATATATATATGCAACACCTGGGATGCATATATATACACAATACACTGTAAGTGCAGCTAACTGACTGACTGTCTTGCCTAATCTAGCTAACTCAAATGAAATGACACTGTCTGTCTCTCTCTCTCTCTCTCTCTATCTCTCAGCACACCGGAACACACTGCACAGGGCCGCCGTGCAGGCGGCCTTATATAGTGTGGGGCGTGTACTAAATCCCCTGAGCCATAATTGGCCAAAGCCTCCTTGGCTTTGGCCAATTACGGCTCTTTGTTCAGGCGGCGCTGTGATTGGCCAAGCATGCGGGTCATAGTGCATGCTTGGCCAATCATCAGCAAGCAATGCACTGCGATGCCGCAGTGAATTATGGGCCGTGACGCGCCACACGAATTTGGCGCGAACGGCCCATATCGTTCGCAATTCGGCGAACGACCGAACAGCCGATGTTCGAGTCGAACATGGGTTCGACTCGAACACGAAGCTCATCCCTACTCTCCAGAAGAACTGGGGTCACAGTGAGTGAGAAGAAAAACATTGGAATACTTGTAGGCAGGTGCAGTCTATCTTCTCCACTGCAGGGGACCTCTTCCACAGAAGCACTGTTTTTGGAGAGGAAGTCAAGAGGAACAAGGTTCCTCTATGGTTTCCTTGGCCACTGGGGAGGCTATCCCATTGGATGCTATTGACCCATGTGACTCTAGCAGCCATCTTGTGTCAGGCAGAGCCTATTCAAGGCCCTAGCTCCAGGGTTTGGCACGCATTTTGTAAATTTGTAGAGTAGGGACAGGTACCCCGTCATTTAGGGACAGAACTAGCATCAACAGAAAGGTTCCTGACAAGGAGGGAAAGCCTGGTCTTGCTACTCCTTGGACATCTTCCCGCTTGGGCACAAGGTGGCCAGGCCACACTCTGATCTCTTTACAGACGCTCTCTTCACATTACTGAAAACTGTGAGTACACCCGGCTGAGCAACCTTCCCACGGGTTTGTTGTGAACTGTCAGTGTGCTATTACAATTAGAAATGCACCGATACCATTTTTTTACAGCAAGTACCGATACAATTACCGATACAATTGCCGATACAATTACAGATACAAGTACCGATACAATTAGCGAAACAAGTGCCAATACAATTACAGATTCAATTACCGATACAATTACTGATACAATTAGCGAAACAAGTACCGATACAATTACCAATACAATTACTGATACAATTACTGATACAATTACAATACAATTACCGATACAATTACTGATACAATTACAATACAATTACCGATACAATTACTGATACAATTAGCGAAACAAGTACCGATACAATTACTGATACAAGTACCGATACAATTACAGATACAATTACCGATACAATACTGATACAATTACCGATACAATTACAGATACAATACTGATACAATTACTGATACAATTACCGATACAATTACCGATACAATTACCGATACAATTACTGATACAATTACTGATACAATTACCGATACAATACTGATACAATTACCGATACAATTACCGATACAATTACAATACAATTACAATACAAGTACCGATACAATTACAATACAATTACCGATACAATTACAATACAAGTACCGATACAATTACCGATACAAGTACCGATACAAGTACCGATACAATTACTAATACAATTACCGATACAATTACAATACAAGTACCGATACAATTACAATACAAGTACCGATACAATTACCAATACAAGTACCGATACAATTACCGATACAATTACAATACAAGTACCGATACAATTACAATACAAGTACCGATACAATTACCGATACAAGTACCGATACAATTACCAATACAAGTACCGATACAATTACCGATACAAGTACCGATACAATTACCGATACAATTACTGATACAAGTACAGATACAATTACCGATACAATTACCAATACAAGTCCCGATACAATTAGCGAAACAATTACTGATACAATTACAATACAATTACCGATACAAGTACCGATACAAGTACCAATACAATTACTGATACAATTACCGATACAAGTCCCGATACAATTACAATACAAGTACCGATACAATTACCGATACAAGTACCAATACAATTACCGATACAATTACCGATACAAGTCCCGATACAATTACCAATACAATTACTGATACAATTACTGATACAAGTACCGATACAATTACAATACAATTACCGATACAATTACCGATACAATTATCGATACAGGTACGAATACCTGCTGCAACACTTCAGCTGTCAGCAATGGTGCAAAGCATTCAAAAGTTAATAAATACATTTTTCTTATATTTTGTGCTTTTTTTCAATGTGAAACGTGTAAATATATGTTAAAGGTGTAAAAATATTAAAAAACAAAGCAAACAAATTTTTTTTTTTTAATTATTAATAGTTTATAAAATAGTGAACAATAAAAGAATCTGCTGGAAAAAAATAATTCAATGGAAGAGAATAAGGAGTTAATTAAGGTTCATTAGAGTAAATTAAGGGTTAATAAGGTGTTAAACAGAGGAACATTTAATAAAAAACACAAAACAATTTTTATTTACTTAACAGGTTGCTTTAAAGTTAAACTATCTTCATCTGTAGATGGAAGTTCACCTCACTGATCTGTAGACGAAGAAACAGAAAGATACAAAATGAAACAATGTTTCTTTTTATCTTAGTGTTTCAGGGGCTGAGCGATGTTGTTGATAAACATTACCCAGCTTCTTTTTTTTTTTTAACAGCTCCAATTGCCGGACTTCTTTTAACACTTCAGCTGTTAACAGGAGAACCCCACTGACAGCTGAATGAGTCATCGGTTGGAAAGGACGCGGCGGCCCCCGCTACTTAACGACCAATAATGACCTACTTTTTTTTTTTTACATTTCAGCTGCTAGGGGGGGAATCCCGCTGACAGCTGAAAGAACCGAACCTGAAAGTATGTTTCAGGTATCGGAGCATTTTCACGAGTCCCGATACTTGTTCAAATGCTTAGTATTGGCACCAATACCGATATCAATGCAACCCTAATCGCAATAAATGTTTTCCATTACACCCGCCTGTGTGAATTATTGCCGTCCCACCACACTGCACTGAATGGGGGGCCTCAAGATTGTGCAAAACAATTGACAAACAACAATGGGTCCAGGAACATCCCATGTGTTGACTTATCATCCATTAATTAGAAAACTCTGGAGTCGTAATACCTCTAACACCTTTGGATTTCTGGTCTTCACGATGGAGGTAGAAGGTGCCAACCTCTGATTCTGGGAGCTCATGAAGCCTCTGCCCCTCCAAAACAACTACGGGGGGGGAAAAGTGATAATCTCCGGTTATCTCACCAAAAATTAACTCTCTTTCAACTCGGCCTAAAAACACAGAAAATAAAAAGATGGTGATGAATAAAAGAGGAAAAAGATTATTTTCTTTTCAAAGAGAAGAGGAGATCTGACAGGTAAAGTACCGGCGCCGTGTCCTTGTGTGAAATTCCGACCATCGCTCGTCTTGTTTCTGGAGCTGAGCATCTGACCCGCCAGTCACCTCACACAGCTGGTGAGTCCTTGTCACCGTCTTCCCTCCGGATCTTCAAACTTATTCTCAATCACACCTTTTTTTTTCTGTCTCTACATTCAGCATGTTTGTGATAACATGGGAATTGCCCGGGAATGGCGTCCTGAGCTCAGAATTGAGTTTTTTTCTCAACAATTACAGAAACAGTGTTACAGAGTTTCCTTTATCCTGCCCCCCTCCATACATACCTGCCTGGCACCCCTTTATATCTGCCTGGTACCCCTTTATATCTGCCTGGTACCCCTCCATACATAGCTGCCTGGTACCCCTTTATATCTGCCTGGTACCCCTTTATATCTGCCTGGTACCCCTCCATACATAGCTGCCTGGTACCCCTTTATATCTGCCTGGTACCCCTCCATACCTGCCTGGTACCCCTTTATATCTGCCTGGTACCCCTCCATACCTGCCTAGTATCCCTCCATATCTGCCTGGTACCCCTCCATACCTACCTGGTACCCCTTTATATCTGCCTGGTACCCCTTTATACCTGCCTGGTACCCCTCCATATCTGCCTGGTACCCCTCCATACCTACCTGGTACCCCTTTATATCTGCCTGGTACCCCTCCATACCTGCCTAGTACCCCTCCATATCTGCCTGGTACCCCTCCATACCTACCTGGTACCCCTTTATATCTACCTGGTACCCCTCCATACCTACCTGGTACCCCTCCATACCTGCCTGGCACCCCTCCATACCTGCCTGGTACCCCTTTATACCTGCCTTGTACCCTACCACATACCTGCCTGATACCCCTCCATACCTGCCTGGTACCCCTCCATACCTGCCTGGTACCCCTCCATATCTGCCTGGTACCCCTCCATACCTGCCTGGTACCCCTCCATATCTGCCTGGTACCCCTCCATATCTGCCTGGTACCCCTCCATATCTGCCTGGTACCTCTCCATATCTGCCTGGTACCCCTCCATATCTGCCTGGTACCTCTCCATATCTGCCTGGTACCCCTCCATATCTGCCTGGTACCCCTCCATATCTGCCTGGTACCTCTCCATATCTGCCTGGTACCTCTCCATATCTGCCTGGTACCTCTCCATATCTGCCTGGTACCCCTCCATATCTGCCTGGTACCTCTCCATATCTGCCTGGTACCTCTCCATACCTATATATGGGTAGGACCCCACTGTCGCCACTTTTCTACAGCGCTGTCTTTTATGCTTCTACATGTGAGTGTATATTAGTTTTTAAATAAATTCCAATTTTATGTGGATTTACACTATGTGGCCATTCCTTCTTTTCTTCCATCCGCTACTGCCATCCTTTGGTTTTTAACACCGTTCTGAGGGATATATCCAAGGTGCCGGTTGTTCCATACTCCTCGGTTCTGGTATCGTTTTGAGGAACACAGCAACGTGTGAGCCATTCCATCAACATTGCCCTTCCGGGCCACCTGTAGCCCATCACCACCTAAGTATGTCTGACCCTACTCGGCGTACGCCCCGTTGGGTCCATCGATTCTGGTAAGCCTCTTCACTTCTGGTGGTGTTGTACATGTTTCTACTCCAGATGGTTTATATATTTGAAGTGGTCAGTTCCTGAAGATTCTTCATCTCTTTCCCAAGGATGTTCCTTCTTTGGCAACTACACTTTGAACTGCCAGTTTAATGTGTTTTTTATTGGACTTTTTTTCATTTTCATAGCGCTACACTTATTTTGTTTTTGTCGTTACCTCTCCATACCTGCCTGGTACCCCTCCATATCTGCCTGGTACCCCTCCATATCTGTCTGGTACCCCTCCATATCTGCCTGGTACCCCTCCATATCTGCCTGGTACCCCTCCATATCTGCCTGGTACCCCTCCATATCTGCCTGGTACCTCTCCATACCTGCCTGGTACCCCTCCATACCTGTCTGGTACCCCTCCATATCTGCCTGGTACCTCTCCATACCTGCCTGGTACCCCTCCAAACCTGCCTGGTACCCCTCCATACCTGCCTGGTACCCCTCCATACCTGTCTGGTACCCCTCCATATCTGCCTGGTACCTCTCCATACCTGCCTGGTACCCCTCCATACCTGTCTGGTACCCCTCCATATCTGCCTGGTACCTCTCCATACCTGTCTGGTACCCCTCCATACCTGCCTGGTACCCCTCCATATCTGCCTGGTATGGTATTCAAAAGTGCAGTTATGAACTAAACTTAAGTGCAGGGCTTACAATAAAACATACACTATATTACCAAAAGTATTGGGACGCCTGCCTTCACACACACATAAACTTTAATGGCATCCCAGGCTTAGGATTTTGTCTAGCATACTAACTATCCGCAAATTGTCATTTGACAAACACGAACGTAATGACATACTATGAGGGTATAAAGAGGAAGTTCGTCTCTCAAGCGCCACCCTTTGGGCTCCTTCTGCTAATTTAGTGTTAGTAGAAGTTTGGTGAGCGTTGATTCGCGATTTTCAGATTCGCGATTCGCCATTTTCAGAACTCCATCAGTATCACCAGCAAAGCAGCTTCATTATTATCCCAATAAAGAAGAAGAGAATTGTGTGCTGCATTTCCAGATTTCATCATTTGCCGCGTCACGAATGTTAATTCTCCATTACGAACGCTAGTTTTCAAAACCAAACTCTTCCGGCTCGTTCTTTGATTCCGATCATGCGTGTTTGTACTTTCGACTTTTGTGTGACTATTTCTGTACTGACCATCCGAAAATCAGATGTTGAGTTCACATCCGACAAAAATTTTGTAGCCTGCACAACCAGCATTTGTCTGCCAAAAAAGTCAAATCGGCTGTCGCAAGCACCGTACTAACGATCCGAAAATCCACAGACAGCTCGTCGTACGAATTTTCCCTTCTGATTTTCGTATCGTGTGTACAAGGCCTTAGTCCGTAGGGTTCAATATGGAGTTGGCCCAACCTTCTGGGAAGGCCGTCCACAAGGTTTAGGAGGGTGTCTATGGGAATGTTTGACCATTCTTTATGGACCTTGCTTTGTGCACTGGTGCGCAGTCATGTTGGAACAGGAAGGGACCATCCCCAAACTGTTCCCACAAAGCTGGGAGCATGAAATTGTCCCAAATGTCTTGGTATGCTGACGCCTTAAAGCGGGGTTCCACCCAAATTTTGAACAATATCTGTATGTATTCTCTTCCTTGCCTATATGCTGACATGCCGTTTAAAAAAATTTAAATCGCCGTAATTACCTTTTATTTTTCTATTCTTCTTTGCACTTCCTGGTTCTCCTCCCGTGGGAGTAGGCGTGTTTCTAGCCTCTCCCAGAATCCTGGGAGCTAGTCTCAGGCTTCCCAGGATGCCACTGAGCATGTGCGGGAATGAGCGGTGTATGCTGGGAGCACAGCATTCACCGCATCCAGGAAATAAATGCTTGTGGGCTTCAAATGCCCACAATGAAGATGGAAACCGCCTGCAGTGAATAATATAAGTTATTCTTTCCAAAGAAATCTGACACAGGCGGACATATTACACACAATATGTGAGTATGTAATGCTGAGAAGAAAAGTTTGTGAATGAACTCAAAAAAAAAAAAAAACGATAGATAGGTGGACCCCCGCTTTAAAAATGATCTCAAGCTTACTCATTTCTATCTATTATAATTCACTGGATGAGAACTGCAGAATAAAAGTTGGGGGGTCTCATTTACATTCTGGAGTCAATGTGTTCTCTACCAACGATGGCGCCTATTACTACAATGTTAATAATAGTAACACGGACAAGCCTCCTTAGACCTCAGTGACCCTCAGACTCTGGCTCTATGTATTAGGTACTTGATGATGTCATGCTAATAACTGCAGACCTGTTTATGGAGATTAATGATCCTGCCAGTAAAGCAAGCAATGCTCAATCTTCATATGTAGGAAACAGAGCAGTACTTAGCTAGCTCAAACCTACGGGAGGATGGTTACTGGAGGCATTCAGGAGACCTTTCCACAGTGGGCTTAATGTGTTCTGATATTGCTACCGTCTATTTACATATATATAGAGTTCCTGGAATGCTAATGGCTCCCCAGTATTTAGGGGTCAGTTGTAAATTACCGCCCCTATTTATGGTTATTTAGTATCATGTTCTATGAAGATGAGCTCCATGCAGGCATTTGTGTAGAATGTGTTGTAGACTCCTTTATATTTATTACATTTTTATGATAAAACAGAAAAGGGAAACCAATGGTCACATCTTGGAATCAAACATAAATGTCTATAAGGCTGTTAATTCTGCATTTGAAGCCGCAGACTAAATATGTTTGTTTGTTCTGGGGCTGGGCTGACACCAAAAGACAGTGCTGACTGTACATTGAGTTTGTAAGCAGGGGTTAGCATCCCGCTATTGGAAGCCCCAACCCTGGGTGTGGATGTAGGTTGGGCCTTCTTTTTCCCTTATAAAGCAGGGTGCAATTTTTTTCATTCCCTGGATAGGCCCTGAATCCGCGGCAACCTGACCTGCAGCCATGACGGCGGGGAAAATCAGCAAAATGCTGCAGCACATTGACTACAGAATGCGTTGTATTCTGTAAGATTGTCACATCTACATTGGAACCTTCAAAGCATTTGACAAGCATACGAATCTTATGTGATTGTGATTAGTTTAGGAAGATCAAGCCCAAGAACTCCAAACAGCCAGAAAGGGAACAGAAGAAGGTAATAGGGTTAGTTTTATTACGTGGGGAGTACTTGGTATCCATGACAGTAGAAGGCCCACCTCCAAAAGATACTGTTATTGCTAGAGTACCATTGGCTGGAGCAGCTGGAGAACCTAGAGTTGGTGATAGAGGTGATACCGCAACCCCCTGCTGACTTAGCAAAGCCATCAGAGGTGTGGGAGGACCATCACAGCAGATGATCACACCTCAGATCTGAGGCAATGTTGCTGCTGCAGCAGCAGCCACAGCTAGCATTGTTGGGGCCCCAACACAGTATGCTGCTGGAGGATGTAGAGGTCCACCGTCACCAATGGGTCATGGAGCCCACCCACCAGGCATGATGGGCCCACCTCCAGGCATGAGGCCACCCATTGGTCTACCAATGCGCATGCCCCCAGGCAGAGGAGAGCCAATGGGAATGTTCACACCTAATATGAGACCAACCCCAACTAAAATGAGAGGTCCTTCACCACCAGGCATGAGGCCAGCCAGGCCATGATCCAAGCCATCTGTAGACGTATCTTGTACATCTGACGTTCCTCATTTGCATAGTTAGTCTGGCTGAAAAAAGACACAAACCCATCTAGTTCAACCAATAAAGAATATTTGTTCTCCAATTATGGAACTGCTGTAGTTAAATGTTTTGTAATCTTTCTTTGTAAATTGTTTTTTAATTAAGCTAAACTAAAAAAAAAATCAGGGACTGGGTGAATTAGGGCAAGAGATTGATGGGAATTGGTAGCCTGAAGAGAACCAACATGTAGTTAAAAGTCTGGTGCTTAAACACCCCCCTTGGGGCAGGCCCAAAACAGGGAAGGAGATAGAGGGAACCTACAACCGAGGAAAGTTGAAGAGCTGGTAGGCACCCCCTTGTTAACTTGTAAGGAACAGCGTTGCGGTTATTTCATGGAAAGATGGAGGTGATGTACAACTTTACTGAAAGAACTTTTCACCCCGTTCATGGTTACAGTAAAACATTAAAAAAGGCTATTGTGTGGACAATCATTTATTTCATGAGGTGGGCCTCAGGCCAGGAGAACGTGAGTAACCTAGATGGCGGAGATCCTCCATAAAATCAGTGATTGGTACCCCATCTCATTCCTGTCTCAGGAAGAAGATAGAAGGTGCCCTGGGCCAGCAAGTTGATTGCTTTTCCCACAAGTGCTGCATTGTGTATCATGTATCTGTACATAGGAGCAGAGTTTAGAAGATGGCATAGAAAAAAAAGTTTATTGAGGCGTAATGCTGTGTACCCCAAGTAGGACTTATAATTATCATTTATCCCTTCCCAAACACTTTCTTTGCTTAGCTCCAAATAGTGCCCCCCCCCTCGGTGGCTGCAGGGGAACATTATTCCCCCTAGGACCCCACTCCATCTTCTGACATGGCAAGGCACCACCTGCTTGATGGAGTAGGAACTACACCTGCCAACACATGGCCTGGCTAAAGCATGAATTCTTCAAGTTTCACGTTAATACCTCGGAGGAATATTCTATGTCTAATGGAGGTTTGACTAGTAACTCTTATTGTTTTCAGCCCAAAATCCCATCACTCCATATGGTTGGCTGGATGCTATATGGTCTTTTCCACTAGAACTCTCTTCTAACTCTGCTCTCCAGCAATTACTTCAAGCTTGTTCTACTGACAAAGTTGTCACCTGGGCAGAAAGTGAGGACAAAGTTTGCAAAACGACAGCAATAAAAAGCTAAGAGGGGTTCACCATGCCATACGCTTCGTAGTTTGGCAGGGTAGTGTAAAGAGAGTCTGATTCCTTCTTCTGAGAGTTATTTGCAAATGGGGACAAATCCCTTTCTCTGTTGGGTGACCGAGGCTAAGAAGTCCTGAAAAAAATAATTTTTCCCTATCCACCCAGAGATCTCTTATTTTCGGTAGACATGGAGTGTGCTTTCCTTTTCAGTGTAGCACCCTCGGTAGGTGCTAGCATAGTTAAGTAAGTGATAGTGTTTGTTTTTCCATAGGCACATTTAGTTGCCACGCTGTAGTCAGTGTGGCTGCATTGATTCGGTAGACAAAAGCATATTCTGCTCCCTGTATCCAGTGAAGCTGTAATCTGCTAGTCAGGTCTGCTCAATGTTTTCAGCTGTTGCCCGTCTGGTCTATAGCTTCTTCTCTATCCAGGAGACTGTAGAAGTTTCTGGATGATAGGTGTGGAGCTATTCAGATGGCAGCATGAATATAGATACAGCCTGAATCCTGGAGGCAGGCTCTGATGGCACGGTGGGAGACTGTATTTATTTAGTGAGCACACTGAGCTCTGGGTCTTGTCCCAGAGTGGAGGGGTCCAGCCTGTCGGGGGCACACTGCCCTTTCAGGCACAGGCTGTCATGAGGAGGCCTCAGGGGGGCAACCTAAGGGAGAAAAGCAGAGACTCGGGTGCTCAGAAGAAGCTGACTGAAGGGAGCTGTCTGCCATAGATCAGTCTGGTATCACTGGAGGGCAACGCTTGGAAGATTGAAAGGAGGCTCCATCTGTCCTTGGGCCTTGTGAGTACAGAGATTGCTGGATCTTGGGGACCTTGTGCTCTAGCTACCCCTCTGGTGCCTAGTTATAATCAGCTGTGGGTCTGTTAAAGGGGACACTGACTGGTGTCCTGAAGAGCTCTGTCCAGATATTGTCCACTAAGAGAACGGGCTTTGCTTTACTGGTTCTACTACTACATAAGCAGACAGGAACATGAAGTCCCCAGTTGTACATAGTTCTCATTCTTGGAGTACCCCACCACTTCCCTCATCCCTATTCAAGTTCTCCAAAAATAAAAACAACATCCCATAGACTGTTTTTCGGAGAATGAGCCTGTTGTTTGCCTGGCAGCGGGGCGGAAGTTGGGAAGACCTGGACAAGTAATTTGTGTTGCTCCTATGGGAGTAGCGCTACATTAGTGAAATGGAAGTGTTTAGCCATAACTGTCCTAGTTTGTCTATTACATCTATCTCTGGGCCTAGGCAACTGGCACAGACTATTCTTCTCCTTGGACAAGAGTAGAGCTTTAATGATGTGACTTTGACTGTCAAATAGTTAAGGAAGAAGGTCTGCTCTCTTGTTTTTTTTCCCAGTAACGCTGACAAATCTCAGGTTTGTGTTTTCTAGGTTCTCTCATTTTTCCTCTATTAATGCTATAGTCAGAGATCGTGGGGCAGTTTTGTGTAGTTAGCAGTTGTTCCTCCAAATTGCTTACAATTTACTCCAACTCCATAATTCTGTTTGTATTGGAGGAGATTGATTTAAGGTCAGTTTCTATTTGATTTTTGCTGGCAATCAATTTTTTTTAATAGGTTAGTAAGATCTTTGAGAGATCTGCAGCTGTGGCTTTGGTTTAGTTATGTAGTATGTCTGCAGAGTCATTGAGGAGGATATTCTCTGGGGTGTCCAATGATGGACCCAAGAGTGGTGGATCTGGGTGAGGGCAATTCTCTCTGGCTTCCACTCTCAGGCGGGGATTGGTTTTGGCTGCAGATTTCTGTATAGTGGACATAGATTACAACTTCTTCATATTGAGGTAAGTGCATCAACTCAGACCAGTGACAGTCAATCCGTTTAGTCAAGTGCGCGTAATAAGAGTCTATTGACAAAAAATGTTGACAATGAAAGATAAGAGAAAAAGATGTTCTGCTGCTAAATATTACCAGGAGCAGCAAATTGTAGTAACATCCAGAGGTAGGTTCTTACTTCAAAGTGATGTCCAAGCAACAGTCAGTTTGTCATTAGAGTTAATGGTGGGCAGTTTAGAAGGATTAGTAAAGGTTTATTTAATTATATTTGCAGCTCATGCTGTAGGACATTTTCCTATTTTGTTAACATGAGTTTGGCAGGCTTGCTGTTATAAGTGAGGAGTAGCTCAGGTTTACCGTACCAAAAGTAAAACCTCCCGCGCTCAGGCATGGTGCTTACAAGTAAAAAGGACCCTCTTCTTGGCTAGATCTTATGGATATAATGAACAACCCTCTTGCTGCCCTCTCAGGACTGTGGGTATCCTATTCCTTAAGCAAACTGCAAAATAAGCAAGGAGAGGGTGCTCCAACCTAATACATTACCATAAATCAACTTTATTAAGAAAGAGGTAACAAGTGAATACTGACAAACGCATGTCATCCACAAGCATATCTAGAGATGCAGATAAGAACACCTCCAAATCACGACAGGGAAGACCTTGTAGCGTCTAATAGTGGCTCACGTGTTTCGAGGGTCAAGGCCTGCTCCTCACAGGAATTTTTTTGGGCTCTGAGGAGGAGGGCTTGACCCTCAAAAGTCGTTAGCCATCTTTAAATGCTATGAGGTCTTTCCTCTGGTGATTTGGAGGCGTTCTCTGCATTTCTAGATATGCTTGTGCATGACATGCGTTTGTGTGAGTATTCACGTGTTATTTATTTCTTAATGAAATTGATATATGGTAATGCACTAGGTCGGATCGCCCTCTCTTTGGTCGTTTTGTAGCTCAGGATGATCTCGGAGGGGGTTTATTAGGCCATCTCAGAGGATTTTTCCGTAGTCTCTCTGGCCTTGGGCTGCAAGGCTGATGTGCATGACTACTGGGGTCCCACAGAATGCAGCGCAGACTCCTCTATAGTCTTCCCAGCCAACTATTTGTGGCCTTGTGTGGTTGGCAGAATGTGTGGAAAAAGCCTTGTCTACCCATTTCTGGTCAATGAAGACTCCAAAACATGGCGATTCTGGCAGGCTGGTGTTGTAGCTTCCTCTACAGCACAAAGACGATGTCACAGGTTGGGGGGGTCATAAGGGAATGTTAATGTTCCCATCACACATGTAACTGGATCAGGCTCAGAGGTAGGCGGGTGCTGCAGCAACATCCATCTGAAGACTGGAAACATCACAGGTCAACGTAGATATTTGTCAGCACAACAACGATCATCAAATGTCGTCTGAGAAGCTTTTTTTCATGTAATCTTTATTTATGTTCTTCAAATAGAGAATAAAGGAAGAAGAGAATTCTGACAGGTAAAGCACTTCACAACAACTGTAAGGACACAGCAAACTTAGCGCCCAAAATTCTAAATACACTGCATAACCTGTATCCGGAAAGTTTTAAAGTTTGAATTTATACATCAAGCACACATTACAGTCAAAAAATTACAAAGATGAAGAAATAAAAAAAAAAAGGGGAAACAAATACCACAATGATGAGCCTGTCGGTTCCAGTAAATTCTCACAACGTGAACAATTGGCATGAAGGAGGTCCATGATAGGCTTTACAGGCCAAGCTCCATCATTGTGGCCCGGCATACAAACCAAGCAACAGAACTTTGAGGAACCTTCTCCTGCCAACAAGTTGTCAGCAATTGCCAGCTAGGCCTCATCATGGGTACCCCCAGTCTGTAGCCTTGGTAATGAAAAAAAGATACACTTGTCATATCCTAGAGGAAGGTGAACAGTACCCAGATTCAGCAGCAAATATGGACAAAGCATAAAAGGAAAAGGAAAGGGATGCAAATCTGACTTAAAGATGTAGATTCTTACACCACAGCTGGTCCAAGCGGGTTAACAACAGGTACTCAAATGGAAAAAAAGAGGGGGAGTGAAAAAAGATTAATGATCGTTGGTTCCCCTGGACAAGTTGTTTGAATGAGGGATCAGCTAAAGCTAGTAAAGCAACGTTTAGAGGAGACCGTGTTCAGATGTACTGTATCATGTCTCCAGCCTGAGAAGTTTTTTTTTTATTGAAGAATGACCACATCACAAAGAAAAAAGTCCAACGTTTTAGACCCCCTCGCCAGGCATGTGATGGTGGGTTTATTACAAGTGGTCTATGTAACAGAACGTCCCACACTCCGCTTGAGTGCTTCCGTTATATACCGCTTCCTCCAGTCTGAATATAGATATTAGGTATTATAGCCGCATATTATAACCGAGAATTAGGCAGGACTCATTTGGCTGCAAAGCTGGAGCATGAATTGTTTATTTGAACACAGGTGCAGAGATATACACTCAGAGGACAATCCCCCCTTCTTTGCATAATGACACAGGGCGGGGTAGACTACATTCAGTAATAGAAACACAGGTGTATTCAAACTTCTCATCAGTAGACTGTCCTATCAGCAGGGAAAGCTATTGAAGGAATTCCCCCCTCCCTCCCCACCACTAATCCACATACACATCCCATAATCCTTTTCTCCCAAGGCAGACAGACACAATAGAACAATGGGATACAGGCACTTAACAAACACATAGCAACCCCCACCCCACCTCAAACCATCTAGCAATGGTCTCTGATGAAAGGTGGACCTTATCTTCATATATTCTCGAGGGATATAGTTCAGAAATATTAATGTCCCAAGTGAAAGAGCCCCTTCATACCTTCAACACAAACAACACATATACTGTAAGATCCTGGAGAGCGGGTAAAAGGAAATGCTGAGTCCATTGTGGTTGTACGGTGAGTCTGATTAGTGCAGATCAGACTGGGGTTCTCAGGTAGCTTACACATAGGAGGGGCTCGGGGGAAGTGGACAAGAAGTTTCCGGAGCTCGCCAAGGTAAGCTGGGTTCCACAAGCCCCCCGGCCAAAGTGACTCCCGTCACAGTCTATAAGTGGTGGATTTATTAATGCTTTAATGACTCAACAGAGCCACTTTAATACTATTGGCTGTAGTACACTTTGTTCCCCTCGTGTAGAATCTGTACTACGGGTGTCATATTATTAGCAATAAATCCCCATAATAATATCTTTAGCACAAAGTATTTGCCTCCCACAGTTCCTGACATGGTCACCTGCTTGGAAGTCCTAGGCTCCACGGTCTATTGATTTTCCTTCACTAATACGATCTCTGCAGAGCTCTGGAAATGATTCCCCCGATAGATGAAATTAAACATTTCTGAGTGTTTTTCATTCCTGTAGCTTGAAATTCTGAAGTTTAAATGGAATTTAAACTTCAGATCTCTGAATGACTTCCATAGCAGAGCTGACAATGCTCCTCCACCCCGCTCCCCGGGACCCGCCATAGCACTCTACTATTTGTCTACAAGTGTCCAATTAGCTGCCATTCAGGGCTCATTATTCTATAAATTTGGGTAATTTTTGTAGCGTTTCCAATTATTCCAGAGGTGGCTGTGTGAGAAAGGTGCAGAATGAAAACGTGTCTCCGGTGTGCATAAAGCGGTAGCGTGAGACAGAGACAAAGGCACATGTAATGGAGCTCATGTGATTCATGGTTTGAAGGGAAAGAAAAATAATCTTCACCGCCTTCTAATCTGCAGAGCCGCGGACCGCGCCGAACAGACAAAGAAAAATGTGGACTAAATGTGAGCAATTCCTGATGGTTTGTAATTAACTGAATTCAATCTGCACATTGAGCTGTATAAAAAGATAAATAGCAGAGATGACATTTATGGGGGGAGAGAACGTGAACTAACACTTCCTTCCTGTAAATAAATATCCGCAGAACTGAGCCGAGGACCGAGGAGAGTTTCATTAAATACTAGAATATGCGTCCTCCAAAATATCGCCACTGACCTCCAAAACGTCGTCACTGTCCTCCAAAATATCACTATTGTCCTCCAAAATATCGCCATTGACCTCCAAAATATCGCCATTGACCTCCAAAACGTCGTTATTGTCCTCCAAAATATCAACATTTTCCTTTAATATACCACTATTGTCCTCAAAAATATCACTATTGTCCTCCAAAATATCAACATTGTGAATAAGTTTTTTTTCAAATAAAAGCCGTTTTTTTTTATTTTTCTGTTTTGTTTTTAGTAAATTATTATTTCTTTATTTTTTGTTTATTTTTGGCTAGTTCAAAGTTTGAAGGGTTTGTTTCTCTAATTTCCAATGAGAGGACTATGCTTTCCAACCTTTGACAAATACAATGGTCCACTAACACAAACTTGACTGCAGTAGAGAAAAATCAGGTCTCCTGCCCTGGCAGAAAGGGTGGTGACAGAGCTGTGTAAATCTCAGGAATGGATGGACGGGGATGTTGTTAACCCTGGCAGTAGATCTGTTATTTTTCAAGATCCTTTAACAGGGTGACAACAAGGTTTGCTGTGCATGGAAATCACACTTTGGGGTTGTCGCCCAGAGAACAGTCTTAGATAGACATGTCGTTTTTAAAAAAACTTTAACCGCTTGAGTTGCAGATCTTGTTTTAAAACTCTGCTGGGATAGATACTAACTTTCCTAAATGGCATTAAGAATCATTGGCTCTGCCATTCCCTACTGGTATGTAGCCAGTATGTAGATGGTATGTAGCTGGTATGTAGCCGGTATGTAGATGGTATGTAGCTGGTATGTAGCCGGTATGTAGATGGTATGTAGCTGGTATGTAGCTGGTATGTAGATGGTATGTAGCTGGTATGTAGACGGTATGTAGATGGTATGTAGCCGGTATGTAGCTGGTATGTAGATGATATGTAGCTGTTATGTAGACGGTATGTAGATGGTATGTAGCTGGTATGTAGCTGGTATGTAACCAGTATGTAGCCAGTATGTAGCTGGTATGTAGACGGTATGTAGCTAGCATGTAGACAGTATGTAGATGGTATGTAGCTGGTATGTAGCCGGTATGTAGATCGTATGTAGCTGGTATGTAGCCGGTATATAGATGGTATGTAGCTGGTATGTAGACGGTATGAAGATGGTATGTAGCTGGTATGTAGCTGGTATGTAACCAGTATGTAGCCAGTATGTAACCAGTATGTAGCCGGTATGTAGCTGGTATGTAGACGGTATTTAGTTGGCATGTAGCCGGTATGTAGCTGGTATGTACCCAATGTGTAAGTGGTATGTAGCCGATATATGTAACCTGTATGTAGCTGGTATGTAGCCAATATGTAGCTGGTATGTAACCGGTATGTAGCCATTATGTAGCTGGTTTGTAACTGGTATGTAGCTAGAACTGCCAGATGTCAGTGACTGCCGGCATCCAGTACCTGAAATAGTAAGCTCCTGGAAATCAGGACTCCATTGGGGAATATACTGCAGATCAATGGAAGAACAATGCTCCAGCAAAAACAATGGCAATACTTGTCGTCTGAATGAGGAGAAGCTTTACCCAGAGACTCTCTGCAGAACGAGATACAGCCAACAGACTAATAGATACCAATAGATACTAATAGATACCAATAGATACAGCCAACAGACTAATAGATACAATAGATGAAGCCAACAGACTAATAGATACAATAGATACCAACAGATACAGCCAACAGACTAATAGATACATATATACTAATAGATACAGTCAACAGACTAATAGATACAAATAGAGACAATAGATACAGCCAACAGATGAATAGATACAATAGATGGAGCCAACAGACTAATAGATACTAATATATACAATAGATACAGCCAACAGACTAATAGATACTAATATATACAATAGATACAGCCAACAGACTAAGGCCCCTTTCATACAGGGGATCTCCCCACTGATCCCCGCTGAGCAGGCGGATGGCAGGTCCTGTCGGCTCCGCTATGCGGAGGATGGAGCCCGCTCTACTCTATGGGGCAGTCAGATGGAAACGGACTGCATGTCTGCTTCCAAAAAAAACTTGAAATGAGTTAAAAGAAACAAAACACAATATTTACCCCAATTTTTTATTGTATAATGTGAAAGATGATTTTATGCTGAGTAAATAGATACCCAACATGTCACACTTTAACATTGCGCACACTCGTGGAATGGCGACAAACTACAATACTTAAAAATCACCATAGGTGACACTTTAATTTTTGTTTACAGGTTACCAGTTTAGAGTTACAGAAGAGGTCTGGTGCTAGAATTATTGCTCTCGCTCTAACATTTGCGGCGATACCTCACATGTGTGGTTTGAACGTCGTTTACCTATGCAGGCATGACCTACGTATGCGTTCGCTTCTGCATGCGAGCACAGGGGGATGGGGACTCTTTCAATTATTTTTTTTATTGTTTATGTTACTTTCCTTTAATTTTTTTTTTTGCAATCACTTTTATTCCTATTACAAGAAAAGTAAACATCCCATGTATTAGGAATAGTGATGACAGGTCCTCTTTATGGAGATCTCATGTAATAGGAATAGTGATGACAGGTCCTCTTTATGGAGATCTCATGTAATAGAAATAAGAGATGACAGGTCCTCTTTATGGAGATCTCATGTAATAGAAATAAGAGATGACAGGTCCTCTTTATGGAGATCTCATGTAATAGAAATAAGAGATGACAGGTCCTCTTTATGGAGATCTCATGTAATAGAAATAAGAGATGACAGGTCCTCTTTATGGAGATCTCATGTAATAGAAATAAGAGATGACAGGTCCTCTTTATGGAGATCTCATGTAATAGAAATAAGAGATGACAGGTCCTCTTTATGGAGATCTCATGTAATAGAAATAAGAGATGACAGGCCCTCTTTATGGAGAGATCTCATGTAATAGAAATAAGAGATGACAGGTCCTCTTTATGGAGATCTCATGTAATAGAAATAAGAGATGACAGGTCCTCTTTATGGAGATCTCATGTAATAGAAATAAGAGATGACAGGTCCTCTTTATGGAGATCTCATGTAATAGAAATAAGAGATGACAGGTCCTCTTTATGGAGAGATCTCATGTAATAGAAATAAGAGATGACAGGTCCTCTTTATGGAGATCTCATGTAATAGAAATAAGAGATGACAGGTCCTCTTTATGGAGATCTCATGTAATAGAAATAAGAGGTGACAGGTCCTCTTTACGGAGATCTCATGTAATAGAAATAAGAGATGACAGGTCCTCTTTACGGAGATCTCATGTAATAGAAATAAGAGATGACAGGTCCTCTTTATGGAGATCTCATGTAATAGAAATAAGAGATGACAGGTCCTCTTTACGGAGATCTCATGTAATAGAAATAAGAGATGACAGGTCCTCTTTATGGAGAGATCTCATGTAATAGAAATAAGAGATGACACGCCCTCTTTATGGGGAGATCTCATGTAATAGAAATAAGAGATGACAGGTCCTCTTTATGGAGATCTCATGTAATAGAAATAAGAGATGACAGGTCCTCTTTATGGAGAGATCATGTAATAGAAATAAGAGATGACAGGTCCTCTTTATGGAGATCTCATGTAATAGAAATAAGAGATGACAGGTCCTCTTTATGGAGAGATCTCATGTAATAGAAATAAGAGATGACAGGTCCTCTTTATGGAGATCTCATGTAATAGAAATAAGAGATGACAGGTCCTCTTTATGGAGATCTCATGTAATAGGAATAGTGATGACAGGTCCTCTTTATGGAGACATCTGGGGGTCTACAAGTCCTCACATCTCTCCTCTAGGCTGGAAAAACCTGACATAAAAAAAAAAAAAACACAACATTGATCTCAGGCTTCCCAGCAAAAAATTCTTATCCCCTGCCACCCTCCAAATTCACCCTCCCAACACAAATTCCCTCCCCAATCTCCTTAAGGTGCCCCCCGCAGTGCCCAGGGCAGCCTCCCCTTCTGCCCGCCCCTTGTCCCGGTCCTGAATGTGCAGCTAATAATGTTTTTTGGGAATACCACCCAGAAAACGCTCATTATGAATGCTGACTTGGTTTTGTTGGAGAATTGTTGATGTTTTATGATCAATTCATAACAATTCATAATTATACTTCATGAAGGGTGCAATGACGCTTATTTTATATAAGCTCTAATAAATGATGTAAGATTTTATAGAACTAAGATTTTGGATTATTTTTGGTCGCCCATTCGGAGGATATATAGGATGTGACATTATGGAAAGGGATGACGCCAACCTTTGCCCGATATTAGGTGAATTGTATCTTTGTAAAACTTTTTATATTTTATATTTGGATACATTCGCACTCATATAAAGCTTTAAAGTTCTCCAAAACTGTCGCTCTCCCGGTTGTCAAGTGAGCCCAAATCCGAGGAGCTCCAGCAATACGGAGATGTGTCAGGAGTGATTCATTAGACCGACGCCATCGCAGTTCTGGGATTCGCTCTTAAACATTTCTCTCCTCTCCGGTTCACGCGGTTCAGGCTTCTATTTTTAGCTGAAGACGGATTGCAGAGTTCTCCGGCTGCTGGAAACAATCGGATTTCTAGGAGTAATTATACTTTTTATGGGTAAATATTACCGTACACATTGCTGCCATAGATACACCAGGACCAGAACTCCGCCATTCCAATGGTCCAAATGTATGTTACTTAATGATGGCGGTGGAACGTGGACCACGCCCTTCTGGATGGAGCTAATAAGTTACAATGAAGTTCTAGAATGAAAAGTCTCTTTTAATTCTGTGTCTGTAGAAATGCTACGAGTTTCCTTTGTGGCTCTGCAGCTGCAGATCGGAATGAATATTCAAGTATAATTTGTAACCATTCACACTCTTCAATATTTCTCCTTCTAGAATGATTGATGTATAAATTACAATACAGTATATTAATGGCCATATCATTTCCTATACATGTATATATATTGGAATAGTAACCTGCCATGTTCACTCATGTTGTAGATGCATTGCATAGACATGTGGGGAAAAAAAGAGACATTTCTATCAAGGTCAGCCTTTAAAGGGACTCTTAAAAAAAAAATTGTGGGGGTTATGACAAATGGCCCTGCCCAAGCAGGATATTGTGCTAATCCTGTTGGTGAATAAGAGCCCCTGCCCAGGACAGGACCTACACCCAGGACAGGGTCTCCACCCAGGACAGGTCCTTCACCCAGGACAGGGCCTCCACCAAGGACAGGGTCTCCACCCAGGATAGGACCTTCACCTAGGACAGGACCTTCACCTAGGACAGGGCCTCCACCCATGAGAGGGCCTCCACACAGGACCTACACCCAAGACAGGGTCTCCACCCAGGACAGGTCCTTCACCCAGGACAGGGCCTCCACCAAGGACAGGGTCTCCACCCAGGATAGGACCTTCACCTAGGACAGGACCTTCACCTAGGACAGGGCCTCCACCCATGAGAGGGCCTCCACACAGGAGAGGGCCCCCACCCAGGAAAGAGCCCCCACCCAGGACAGAGCCCCTGCCCAGGACAGGACCTACACCCAGGACAGGGTCTCCACCCAGGACAGGTCCTTCACCCAGGACAGGGCCTCCACCAAGGATAGGGACTTCACCCAGGACAGAGCCTCCACCCAATACAGGTCCTCAACCAAGGACAGAGCCCTCACCCAGGGCAGAGCCTTCACCCAGGACAGAGTCCCTACCCAGGATGGTGCCTCCACCCAGGACAGGGCCTCCACCCAGGACAGGTTCCCCACCCAGGAAAGCGCCTTTACCCAGGACAGGGCCTCTATACAGAACAGGTCCTTCACCCAGTACAGGGCCTCCACTTAGGACAGGGCCCTCACCCAGGAAAGAGCCCCCACCCAGGATCGGACCTCCACCCAGAACAGGGCCCCCACCAAGAACAGGTTCTCCACCCAGGACAGGGCCTGCACCCAGGACAGGGCCTCCACCCAGTGTAAGTTCTCCACCCAGGACAGAGCCTTTACCCAGGTCAGGGACTCTGTGAACAGAGTGGATTCTCTTCCTGGGAAATTAATCAGTAATCTAATCAAAGTAATTGGGAGCAGAGGAACTACTACAACCAGCATATACCGTTGAGGTTGATGCGGCATCTGTCTTTGTGTCATAGACCTGAAGACAAGATCTGCAATGTTGAGGTAACCCTCCAGCCATTACCAAACCAGCCTGGAATGCAGTCCTAGTTATCTGGCACTGTGCATGTGAGATAGTAATAGGACACAAGGAAATATTAGCACAGTTGTCTCTTCTGATCTGGTATTTATGGCATGGACAAGACATTAGACTGAGACCTTCTCTCTCTCCACTTCCTCCTTCCAGGATCTTTTCCCAACAGTCAGGAAGTGACATACATAAATATACATTACAGTGTGATACTGGCAGCTGACAGTAGAGGGCAGTGGATCCCTACACCTGCAAAAAAAAGATGTAACTTTGGGGGGTGGGGGGGGGGGGCAAAGCTATTTCATTTTTTCCAGCAATTTAAACAGTTTCATTATTTTTTGCTGTAGCCCACCCTACAGTAAGAATTAAAAAAGTACCCCCCCCCCCCCACAGTAAAATTCATACCAGTCCTTCTTTAAGTCTGTTATAAATTTTAAGGGGATCGTTCACCAAAAGAAAGCAAAAGAAAAAAGTGTGACATTCCCCAGGAAATCCACATCAGAGCCTTAATTTGAGCATGCAGCGTGGCTGGCCAGGAAAGGAGGGAACAAGCATGCACCCCACCCCCCTTTGATAAACCATAGGCCCTTATCCACACAACTCTTGCCTAGTGGTCGTAGGGGTCTGCAGGTAGGGGGGCTTATCAGAATCTGGAAGCGCCCTTTAATAATAAAGGGAGGCCCCCAGGTACTGCTCCTCCCCATGTGAATGTGTATGCCGTACATAATACCCTTACTCATTCACAAAAAAAAACAATAAAAGCCACCTAGAAATAAAGACACCACACATGACCAATGCCCAATGGTAACTCTAGCTCCCAGGCTGTCATACTCTATATAAAGGAAGGGGCAGAGATACTAGAGACATTTTCCTAATATGGCAATGGCCATGTTTGGGCGATGTAATTGCCTAAATATGGCCCTATGGCTATATTTAGGCAATGATGTAAGGCTCCATTACCTGCCCATTTGCTTACATGGCCAGGCATTCCCAGCTGTGTGAAGCCAGTGGTTGGTGAGGATGCAACAGGTGTGTAAGTAGGTGCAGCTAGCTAGTCTGCCACTAGTTGGCTCTGTGCCTTGTTACAGAGAATAGCGTAATCAGGTGCTAAGTCCCTTTCAGTGAGGGCCCTCCTGCAGTGATGTAATGGGTGAGCCAGTGCCCCCATATATAAGCCAGGTTGGGAGGGGCCCTAGTGAAGTTGGGGCATGGGAGCCAGATACCCCATCATCAGGCAGATGCAGCAAGCAAGTGGAGGCCCTGGACAGGGCTGGAGGCTAGGGAGAGGTAGATCTGCACCCAGAAGAGCCGGCTGTAGATTTCCTGACCCTCATGGAGATGGGGGATGGGATGGATTGCAAAAAGGCCTTTTAGGCCAGGCTAGAATTCCCTGTGTGAGGCTTTTCCCCTGGAGGACCCGGGGAGAGCTGTATCAATGGAGGGGGCGATTGCAAAGATCCCATCTCAGTTAGTACTAATGTCCCCGGGTAGAGAGAGACTGTGACAGGGAAGATGGCTTACTGAAAGTGCTGCATAATGCTTTCACATATGACTACTGCTGACCGTCCACTAAATGTGATTGACAATCGACTGTGAAGTGACCCCGGATAGTATGTCGGTGTGATGTGTCTGTGCTATCTTCTAAGTACCCTCCATAAAGTGCAGCAACCCTATCTATGTGTGGAGCTTCCTTCCTTTGGGGATATAAAGGTTAATGGCCGGTAATGTTGGAAAGGAGGCCTCTGACATGGAGTGGGCACTAAATGGCGGAGGGTTAAAGCCTTAAGCAGGAGGGTCACTGTTCTAGTAGGAGGGGAAGCGAGACAGGGACTTGTGCTCTTGGCTTCCAAGTCTAGCCATCTTAAAGCCCCTATTACAGGTGCAGCCACTGCTTCCTTAACAACCATTGACAGTCGGGATAGTGGTGACATCATTGCCATGTCTAGGTTTCCGTGTGAATGATCCGACTCCAGTCATTGGTGAGGCTCTGATATGAGAGTCCTATTCCTCCACCAAGGCTCGCCCTCCATCCACAGTCCTGTTCATTTTTAATTATTTCATTTCAAATATTTATATATGGTCCCATTCTATATGTATGGTCACATATATATATATATATATATATATATATATATATATATATATATATATATATATATATATAGTCATATTCTATATATAGATAGGGTCACATTCTATATATATATATATATGGTCATATTCTATAGGTAGGGTCACATTCTATATATATATATGGTCATATTCTATAGGTAGGGTAACATTCTATATATACAGTATATGTTCATATTCTATATATATCGTCACATTCTATATATATATTGTCACATTCTATATATATATTGTCACATTCTATATGTATTGTCACATTCTATATATATCATCACATTCTATATGTATGGTTACATTCTATATGTATGGTTACATTCTATATATATATATGATCACATTCTATATATATCGTCACATTCTATATGTATGGTTACATTCTATATATATATGATCACATTCTATATATATCGTCACATTCTATATATATGGTTACATTCTATATGTATGGTTACATTCTATATATATGGTCACATTATATATATATATAGCCACATTCTATATATAGTCACATTCTATATATATGGTTACATTCTATATATATGGTCACATTATATATATATAGCCACATTCTATATATATGGTCACATTCTATATATATGGTTACATTCTATATATATGGTCACATTATATATATATATATATGGCCACATTCTATATATATCGTCACATTCTATATGTATGGTCACATTCTATATATATGATCACATTCTATATATATGGTCACATTCTATATATATGATCACATTCTATATATATCGTCACATTCTATATGTATGGTTACATTCTATATATATGGGATAAAGAGATTTCGCGCAATATTAGATAAATAAAGTGAATAAAAACACATATAGGAAAACTGTGTCTCATAAGTGTGCAAATCGCATCGTGAAATAAATATGACAATGGAGATGTGAATGGTGAGCTGATGGCTACTAAGGGATACGGATCTCAATAGTATGGCATCTAGCTATGGACTTAATCCATATACAGTATGTGTAACATAGATGTGCAAATCGCATAAAAAGTGCCCAGTGTGACTGGTGCTAATAGTAGTGGGCTAATTGCTGCCAGGGATGTTGGTCACTATGCCTGGCGTTTAGCCGGGTGGTTGGCCACAAATAATTGTGTAAAAAACCACAAAAACAAATCATGAAGAAACATACACATACAGTTAAATCTGAAAATAAATAGGAAATAAAAGTGACGTGTGCAATTCTACAATATAAGTGTAAGTAGATTAAAAGCTATCACACTTAAAACATCATTTAGTGTTCATAGACTGTGCAAAACCGGATCCACAGCACTCTATGGGGCATATATGCTGCTGCTGGGAGTTGGTGGGTTAATTGTGAAAGTCTATATGTGGATGCCGCTTCCTTGTTCACCAGGAGGTGTATGAGGTAGATGGGGTAAAAATCCTATTTTTTCAATCCTCTAATGGTCTCATAGGACCCTCACCTTCATACTGTGGTAAAACGGCATTCAACAATGGAGTATAAGTAGTTCTGGCAGCTGTCACCGAAGCCTCTGCTTTCTCTGTGTTCAGACTTTAAAACTTCTCTCCCTGTATCTCCGGAACGGCTCTCAGAAAGCCTGCGATCCCCCTTACTCAGGGAGGTCATACATCTCTCATGTATGTCCTCCCTGAGTAAGGGGGATCGCAGGCTTTCTGAGAGCCGTTCCGGAGATACAGGGAGAGAAGTTTTAAAGTCTGAACACAGAGAAAGCAGAGGCTTCGGTGACAGCTGCCAGAACTACTTATACTCCATTGTTGAATGCCGTTTTACCACAGTATGAAGGTGAGGGTCCTATGAGACCATTAGAGGATTGAAAAAATAGGATTTTTACCCCATCTACCTCATACACCTCCTGGTGAACAAGGAAGCGGCATCCACATATAGACTTTCACAATTAACCCACCAACTCCCAGCAGCAGCATATATGCCCCATAGAGTGCTGTGGATCCGGTTTTGCACAGTCTATGAACACTAAATGATGTTTTAAGTGTGATAGCTTTTAATCTACTTACACTTATATTGTAGAATTGCACACGTCACTTTTATTTCCTATTTATTTTCAGATTTAACTGTATGTGTATGTTTCTTCATGATTTGTTTTTGTGGTTTTTTACACAATTATTTGTGGCCAACCACCCGGCTAAACGCCAGGCATAGTGACCAACATCCCTGGCAGCAATTAGCCCACTACTATTAGCACCAGTCACACTGGGCACTTTTTATGCGATTTGCACATCTATGTTACACATACTGTATATGGATTAAGTCCATAGCTAGATGCCATACTATTGAGATCCGTATCCCTTAGTAGCCATCAGCTCACCATTCACATCTCCATTGTCATATTTATTTCACGATGCGATTTGCACACTTATGAGACACAGTTTTCCTATATGTGTTTTTATTCACTTTATTTATCTAATATTGCGCGAAATCTCTTTATCCTATATCTTTGTAAGTGTTGTGTGTAAACACCTAATTTCGCTGCAATATTACCGGTCATTTTTACGTCCACTTTGAGACACCCCGATACTCACGCAACTATCACACCTGACCAGCGCAAGGGACACCAATCACATTCTATATATATGATCACATTCTATATATATCGTCACATTCTATATGTATGGTTACATTCTATATATATGGTTACATTCTATATATATATATATATATGGTTACATTCTATAAATATGGTTACATTCTATATATATGGCCACATTCTATATATATGGTCACATTCTATATATATATATATATATATATATATATATATATATGGTTACATTCTATATGTATGGTTACATTCTATATATATGATTACATTCTATATATATGGTCACATTCTATATATATATATGGTTACATTCTATATATATGGTTACATTCTATATATATATGGTTACATTCTATATGTATGGTTACATTCTATATATATGGTCACATTCTATATATATGGTCACATTCTATATTGTGACGGAACGTCCCACACTCCTCTTGAGTGCTTCCGTCAGTATATCGCTTCCTAAGTCCTGGAACACGAGTCCAATGGATCTGGCTATAGGAACCCCCAAGAACCAGACAACACCAGTCTTGGAGTACATCATTAATAGCCATTTATTTGAGATCTCACACATATATATCCAGCAGGATGACTAAAACCTAACCTAATCAACATGAGCTAATTATCTAATCCTTTATCCAGCCTAGGTGACTAAGAGATTTGACCTTTAGGACAGACTTGTGGTCATTGAGCTTCACACAGTAGCAGAGTTAATTAACACAAACAACAATGGGTGAAAAGACTCTTAGAGCCACACTAGACTTATAATAACACAATAAACACATTATAGCAGATAACAGACAGGTGACTGAACTTGATGACATTACATCTAACCATAGGCGTGCCCACGGGGTGTGCCGGGTGTGCCCAGGCACACCCTAATCATCCCTGTGCTCTCATTGCCTAGTTGTGACTGCTGCGAATAGTTGTGGCTACTGCTCATGTCAGTTGTCACCACTGGCCTGGGTTGGTCCTGGTAAGAAAATACATTTGTTTGCTGCACTGCAGGGACTAGGTAGTCGCCGGGACCTCAGCTGCGGCGGAGTGATCCGGCCGCATTTGCCGATGGGTCTTCTATAGTTCCGGCAGCGCAGGTCCCGCAGGCGGCGGAGTGATATACATCTGCACTCCGCCCCCCCTCCGGCCTCCTCTCTCTCCCTTCCCTTGGAAGAAGCAGCGGACTCTGGAATCGGCCTGGAATCGGATAGCAGCATGTGGGTGGCTCAGTGAGGTGAGCAGTGGCACAGCACTGAGCACTGCAGGAAAGGGCAGCCACACGATGGACCAAAAATAGAAAAGGAAACTCGATATGAACCCTGTCCCTGCCAGCAAAAAAGTAAGTGTGCATTTTTATTTGTATATATATATATATATATATATATATATATATATATATATATATAAGACACTTACTTTTTTGCTGTCAACAAAAATATGTGAGAAAAGTTGCGCCACTAGTGACATAAAAAAATTACTAGAAAATAGCAGCTAGCATCAACAATATGACAAATTGTTTATAGAATAAATAATAAAAAATGCAGTGCTAAGGGAATACAAACACCCCCACGGATCACCTTAGGGGTGAGTATTCAACTGGTGGATAATAAGTGATGAGAAATATTACAAATGTACAAAAATGCATTAAAAGTGTCAAGTGCATAAATGATGATGGGTGAACTCATGTGTACATAAAGTCATATGACACAGGCTGATCCAGATGATAATAGGTCTGTGATAAACAAGAAAACAAATCCCCAAACTCCTCTATGTAGAGATATATAGTCTGTTGGAGGAGGCAGTGCATAATATTCTTTCTGGTGATTAAAGATATATAATATGGGATCTGGGATGTGCATCAAAAACAACAGAGGGAATGAATACACTTACCCCAAAGCGTGGACACACACAAGCATGAGATAATCGTTTCCAGCAGGCTCTCCAACCAGGGCTATTGCAGTTAGGTGATGTATACCTGCATCTGTCTCCAAGAGGATCGAGGATGACATGTTTCGAACAAACGTTCTTCTACTGGGGTATGCCCCAGTAGAAGAGATATATATATATATATATATATATATATATATATGCCCCAGTAGAAGAACGTTTGTTTGAAACATGTCGGGTACATAGCCTGCTGTTCTTTTTATACCACGTTGTTCTTACTATTTTTTGTGATCACTCCATGTACACATCTTGATTGGTGGTCTGTACATTTTTTATTTTGTTTTTATCGAATAAATATTTTTTTATCTTGGATTCATCTGCACTATGTGGAGGCCCTTTTTTTCTTTCTTTCCATGACTTGCACTGTCGATTGGATGTCTGTCGGATGACTACAAACACCCGTCAGCTGGAGCCCCTACCGTGAACATCTACCATCAATCCTCTTGGAGACAGATGCAGGTATACATCACCTAACTGCAATAGCCCTGGTTGGAGAGCCTACTGGAAACGATTATTTCATGCTTGATTGACCCACCGCCGTCTGGCGTGTGTGTCCACGCTTTGGGGTAAGTGTATTCATTCCCTCTGTTGTTTTTGATGCACATCCCAGATCCCATATTATATATCTTTCATCACCAGATCGAATATTATGCACTGCCTCCTCCAACAGACTATATATCTTTACATAGAGGAGTTTGGGGATTTGTTTTCTTGTTTATCACAGGCCTATTATCATCTGGATCAGCCTGTATATATATATATATATATATATATATATATATATATATATATATATATATATATATATATATACATATACATATACACAGACGCGCGTGTGTTTGAGCTTTGGTTTGAGGTGCACACCCTAATACAATAGGCTGCGCACGCCTATGCATCTAACAATAGGAGTCCCAACAGTATGAATCAGTCACTATTCTAATATGGCATATAAAGGGTTCCCAGAGTCTGTGTGTTTTGGGGGGACATGGAGCTGAATCCAAAGTAACACCAACCCCAGGCATACAGCTCACAGAGAGCACCGTTCCCCCAAATGCCATGGCCAATAATTGGTGGACAAGAGGCTAGCATTCAGTCCCCTCCAAAAACCTCTGTCCTGGCTAGGTCTGTCACATATATGTATGGTCACATTCTATATATATATATATATATATATATATATATATATATATGGTTACATTCTATATATATGGTCACATTCTATATATATGGTCATATTCTATATATATGGTCACATTCTATATATATGGTCATATTCTATATATATGGTCACATTATATATATGGTCACATTCTATATGTATGATGATTTGTATTTACTCAAAGTCTAATAAAACCCTATGGAATGGAAGGACATAGAAGGAGAGTGCGGAGTGGATGGATCGCTCGTCTTATTTCCAGGTTTCGATCCTCTGGGGGGGGGGGGGGGAGAGGTCTTCCGGCTTCATGTATCTGACGGAGGGACTTTAATGATCAGGTTGGTGGTTTCTAATGGTCATCCCACAGATGAGTGACTACATTATACAAATTATTGGAAATCTTTGATGTAAGCTCCAGTTTAAATGATATGAAGTTGTCCCTAAATGCTTAAATTGTGATTCATTGGATGTCATTTCTCCGAGTCTTAATTACACTGAAGGAGGAAACATTTGTTTGATTGCTTCATATCCAATATTTAATGTACATGAATGGATCAATAGATCGGTGATCTGTGGAAGACAAGACCGAGGAGTTCCTAATTCCCACAACACACATTGCTGGGGATGGAAAGTGGCTCTGAAGTCAAATATTTTTTTTTTTTTTACATTTAATTGGTTGTAAATCCTCCATATCCCCAGTGACCGGCCTCAGGTGATATACAGAGATTAAACAAATCCTTCTACATAAGTTGTACCTGTTTATCTGCAGCCTTCTCTTCTCTACATCCATTCAAAGTGCTGAATTTTAAAGCTTGTCTGAGAGTTCAGAAAAAAGGGGGAGGAGAGCTAATGTTACACCCTGCAGAGCTTAGAGAGGAGAGCGGAGAGCTCTGAGAGCTGATTGGAGGAATAGGACATACACCCCTTCACACAGGAGCAGAGCTGAGACTGTCAATCACAGGCTGCATGCTGGCGCTCCCTCCCCTCTCACCTTTTTTTTCTTGGTGTCAGAAGTAGTTTTTGTATAATATGCTGCCTTTGTTTTACTGTGTACCTTTTTATCTATGTGTAGCGCCCTGCTCCTGTTGATCAGGCGCTTGCATGTAAATTTAGGGGTTATCTGTTCTGTATATAGTTCAGATTTAATCTGTGGCTAAACTAGCTTCTGTTCCAGCATTGGCTGTGTTGCGTGTAGTTCCACACTGTTGTCTGTAGGTGTCGTTGTCACCACAGGCCAGTCTTGGAAGAACAACAGGCTGAAGTGTATTGAGTGCTCTTCTTTCTTGGAAACAGCCCAGTGGGGATGGTCCACCGCTGTGCATTCTGGAAGAGGGTACTTAAGGGGCAGACGCCATTTTCGCTCTTACCTCCTGGCCCTCCTGGCCTAAGGTATGTGGTGACTTTTCTCCGGCCTCTGGGCCACGTTGGCCTGAGGCTATGTGACTACTAATAGGCCCAGAAGCCTGTCTGGGGCCTACCACCGCAGAGGTGGTCCTTAGGTTGTCTTGCCTGTTAGGAAGAAGCCAAGCCAAGCTGAGGAAATCCAGGGGAGGACCCTTGCTGGAGAGAGCCAGGATGAAGGCTGGTGTCACGTCAATACTCACCGAGGCCGAGATGCCGAGAGCGGCTCGCCCTTACGAACACGCGCACCCGAACCCCCGAGGGTGATACAGGGGATCGGAGGCACGCGGAGGCACGGGCTTCCGGTAGTTGCTGGAGGTAGACTCAGGTTCACTATAGATGTAGGAAGATACCTGGCGGGCACCATGCAGGACCAGTGTAACTGACCGTAGGAAGGTCCGTAGGATAAGCAGGGGTCAGAGGTACTGAGCAGATAAATAGAGTAGTCCTTAATACAAGCAGAGATCAGGGGTATCAGGCAGGCAGGTAGAATAGTCCTTTAAACAGGCAGAGGTCAGGGGTATCCGGCAGGCAGGTAGAATGGTTCTTTAAACAAGCAGAGGTCAGGGGCATCCGGCAGGCAAGTAGAGTGGTCTTTAGACAGGCAGAGGTCAGGGGTATCCGGCAGGCAAGTAGAATGGTCGGTTAACAGGCAGTGGTCAGGGGTATCTGGAAGGCAGGAACAAGGAACTAAACTCAGGGCAAGGTACAGCTGACGACAAACCAGCAACCCGACTGGGCGCTGGAGTCATCTGAAGTAGCCTCCGGTGAGCTCGTCAGCGTGACGCGCTACCGGGCACCCACACGGGTGACGGCGCGCGCACCATCAGGCCACGAACGGGTGCACGTCTCAACACCAGCCCGCTGCGCATGCGCCCCGCAGCCCGGCGGACGGAGGCGACCTGTGTCTCCTGACAGTGCCCCCCTCCTAAGGGCGGACACTGGACGCCCAAGCTAGACATCAACTCCGGATGGTCTTGATGAAAGGTTTGAATTAAGCAAGGAGCATGTAGATTCCTTGCGGGCTCCCAAGAATTGTCCTCAGGTGGGTATCCTTTCCACTGGATCAGGTACTGTAGCTGCCTGCCCTTCTTTCTACAACCAAGGATAGCCTCCACCTCAAACTCGTTCTCCCCGTCCACCCTGATTGGTGGGGGAGGAACCTCTCCTCTTTCTGGGACAGAACTGGGCACAACAGGCTTCAACAGGGATACGTGAAAAACAGGGTGGATGCTGTACGTCTTTGGCAGTGCCAGTTCCATGGCCACAGGATTGATAATCCTTTTGATAGGGAAAGGACCAATGAATTTAGGTCCCAATTTTCGGGATGGCACCTGTAGTTTAAGGTTAGAGGAAACCTCTTCCCCTATATTAAATGTTGGATTTTCCTTCCTACCCCGGTCATACTGCTCCTTGTAGACCCTTTGAGCCTTCTGCAGCATGTCTTGGATCCTCTGGAAGTTAGTCTGCAAGGAGGTTATTCTGTCATGTACTGCAGGGACTGCTATTTCAGGAATGTCATTAGCCAGGAATGTAGGATGAAATCCGCAGTTCGCCCAGAAAGGCGTTTGGTTAGTAGCTGCGTGAATGGAGTTATTATACGCGAACTCTGCATATGGAAGAAGATTTGCCCAATGGTCCTGGGATCCTGAGCAGAAGCAATGGAGGTATTGCTCTAAGGTCTGATTTGTTCTCTCCGTTTGACCGTTGCTCTGAGGGTGGTAGGCCGACGAGAGGCACACTTTAATATCCAAGGCTTTGCAGAGTTCTCTCCAGACGCCTCGGTCCGACACTATACTCCTTGGTACACCGTGGAGTCTTATGACTTCTTTCAGGAAGATATTGGCCGTCTCTACTGCAGAAGGGGTACCCTCCATGGGCAAGAAGTGGGCCATCTTGGATAGACGGTCGACCACAACGAAAATAGTAGTAAAGCCTCCTGAGGCCGGCAGGTCCACGATGAAATCCATGGACACGTCGGTCCATGGTCGTTCTGAAATAGGCAGTGGTTTAAGCAGACCCCAGGACCTGGTGTTTTGGCCCTTGTTCCGTTGACACAGGGGACAGGAGGCCACATATTCCCTGCAATCCCGTCTCCACCCCGGCCACCAGAAGGAGCGAGAGATTAGATCAGATGTCTTCCTAACTCCGAAGTGACCGGCCAGTTTGTGGTCGTGGCACATCTTGAGGGTTGTTGACCGAGTTTTCTGAGGTACAAAAATTTTACCCCGGATCCAAAAAAGACCCCCATTTTTCTTCAAAGACTGTACCTCTGGTTCCGTACATGAATTGGATGAGGTCTTGATGGATGATACTAAGTCCGTCTGTGCCAGCCCAAGGAAATTTTGAGGAGAAAGGATTGTGCTTGGTTCCGGAGTTTGGGGATCCGCTGAAAACATCCGAGAAAGGGCGTCTGCCTTCCCATTCTTTACCCCAGGTATATAAGAAATATGGAAATTGAAGCGAGAGAAGAATAGAGCCCAACGGGCTTGTCTGGGTTTGAGTCGTTTCGCTGTTCGGAGGTATTCAAGGTTCCTGTGATCTGTGAAGATCATCACTGGGTGGAGTGCCCCCTCAAGTAAGTATCTTCATTCCTCCAGGGCGAATTTTATGTCCAGCAGCTCCCTGTCACCTACATCGTAATTTAATTCTCCTGCGCTGAGTCTCCGGGATGCAAATGCAACTGGATGTAGGATAGCTTTGGGTCCTTGTCGTTGGGAGAGAATTGCTCCTGTTGCTATCTCTGATGCGTCCACTTCCAATATGAATGGTTGAGAAGGATCAGGATGCCGGAGAATGGGAGCGGAACTGAACAGATCCTTTAGTTTCAGGAAAGCTTCCTGTGCGGCTTGGGACCACCGGAAGGAGCCGTGCTGGCAGGTTAGCTGGGTGATAGGTGTCACTATAGCAGAGAATCCAACGATAAATTTCCGGTAAAAGTTAGCGAATCCTATAAACCGTTGGACTCCCTTTTTGTCAGATGGAGCTGGCCACTCTTGGATAGCCTGTATCTTTTGGGGGTCCATTTCCACCCCATTTGCCGATATGATGAACCCCAAGAATTGCACGACTGATTTCTCAAACTCACACTTCTCCATTTTTAGGTAGAGTTTGTGTTGCTTCAGAATGGCAAGAACTGTCTTGACATGCCCCCTGTGCAGTTCAATCGTGGAAGAAAAAACTAGTATGTCGTCCAAGTAGACTACAAGGAAATCATCTAGGTATTTGCGGAAAATGTCATTCACGAGGTGTTGAAAGGTGGCTGGAGCATTACAAAGCCCGAATGGCATCACCAAGTATTCAAAATGCCCGAACCTGGACCTGAAGGCCGCCTTCCATTCGTCCCCGGCCCTAATTCTGATAAGGTTGTATGCCCCCCGGAGATCTGATTTGGAAAAGACTCTGGCTGACCGGAACCGTTGGAACCAGTGGCGGAACTACCGCCATAGCGACACACGTGGTCGCTATGGGGCCCGCAGCAGATTTGGGGCCCGATAAGTGCCGTTGCTAGGCGGGTGCGGGCCGCACCGGGTGACACCCGCCAGAGGGGTGACACCCTTGAGTAGCGGCAGCCGCACCACTAACCCTCAGCGGCGCGGACCGAAGCCGCCTCCCCTCCTCTCTGTTTACATCCAGAGGGGAGGAGGAGGAGGAGCCTGCGCTCGAGCCGAGGGACACACACCGCTGTGTATCTGAAGACTGTCAGCGCTGTTCTAAGGTATGTAAGGGGGGGGGCGCATCTGTACTGCTGGAGGGTCCTGCACTGAGGGGGGTGTCTGCAATGCTGGGGGGGTGTCTGTACTGAGGGGGATGGTCTGCACTAGTGGGGGTCCTGCACTGAGGGGGGGTGTCTGTACAGCTGGGGGGTCCTGCACTGAGGAGGGGTGTCTGTACTGGGGGGGTCCTGCACTGAGGAGGGGTGTCTGTACTGGGGGTCCTGCACTGAGGAGGGGTGTCTGTATTGGGGGGTCCTGCACTGAGCAGGGGTGTCTGTACTGGGGGGTGTCTGCACTGAGAT
This sequence comes from Lithobates septentrionalis, assembly GCA_037952835.1. Classification (NCBI taxonomy): domain Eukaryota; kingdom Metazoa; phylum Chordata; class Amphibia; order Anura; family Ranidae; genus Lithobates; species Lithobates septentrionalis. The sequence continues at coordinate 183,882 of JBBDGP010002085.1, read as the reverse complement.
GGGTCTCTGTACTGCTAGGGGGGGTCTGCACTGAGGTGGGGGTGTCTGTACTGCTGGGGGGTGTCTACTGCTGGGGGGGTCTGTACTGCTGGGGGGGGTCTGCACTGAGGTGGGGGTGTCTGTACTGCTGGGGGGGTCTGCACTCAGGTGGGGGGTGTCTGTACTGCTGGGGGGGTCTGCACTCAGGTGGGGGGTGTCTGCACTGAGGCGGGGTCTGTACTGATGGGTGGTCTGCACTGGGGGGGGTGTCTGTACTGCTGGGGGGCTGGGGCCTGCACTGAGGGGGGTGTGTAATGCTGGGGGGTCTGCACTAGAGTGGGTGTCTATACTAACGGGAGTGTCTGTACTGAGGGGTGTCTGTACTGCCGGGGGGTCTGCACTGAGGTAGAGGGTGTCTGTACTGATGGGGGTATGCATGTGTGTCTTTCAGGGGCTGCATACTAGGGCTGGGGAAAAAAAATCGATTTGAATCTTGAATCGAGTTGAGAGGTCAAATCGATTCAAATTTTCAGCAAATCGATTTTTTAGATATTTTTTTTTTTTCACCAGGACCGGCGCTGACACCGCGCCGGTCCTGAGGAGCTGCGGGTAGGAATTTTTAGGCAAGGCCACGGCTTCGGCTTAGTCCACGAGGCCGGACGCCTTGCCTAAAAACTCCTACCCGCAGCTCCTCAGGACCGGCGCGGTGTCCATGCAAAAAAATAATAAAAACTCGATTAGAATCGTGAATCAAGTTTTTTTTTTTTTGAAGAAAACCGCCCAGCTCTACTGCATACAGTATACTGCATACTTTGTTGTTCGAAATTAATATAAGCTGTTGCCTGGGTACTGTGCCACATGGGTGTGGTAATCTGTTGTTCAATGGCATAGTTTTTTTTTTTTTGTGGGGGGCCCCATACAACATTTTGCTATGGGGCCTTGTGATTGCTAGTTACGCCCCTGGTTGGAACAGTTCTGGGATGAGTGGTAATGGGTACCGATTCTTGATGGTGATGTTATTTAACTGCCGCTAATCCACACAGGGTCTAAGGGAACCGTCCTTTTTCCCGACAAAGAATATACCTGCTCCAGCAGGTGAAGATGAGGGACGAATGAACCCCTTCTTCAGGTTCTCGTCAATATATTGTTTAAGAGCCTCCAGCTCTGTTTCTGAGAGGGGAAATATACGGCCAAATGGAATCTCTGATCCTGGCAGTAAATCGATTGGGCAGTCATAAGGTCGATGAGGCGGGAGGCAATCGGCCATTTTTTTGCTGAAGACCTCCTGGAACTCAAGATATTCCTGAGGAACATGTTGGAGGTTAACTGAAGGAGCCGAAATTGTGGCACAAATCTTGGGCTCCAAAGGACGACAATGTTGAGAACAATATGCAGAAGGAAACGAGACCACCTTAGAACTCCATTGGATCAGAGGATCGTGAGCCTAGAATGACTGGAAACATAGGGGAGTGAATAATGTCTAGGCGTAGGAGCTCTTGGTGCCCAGAGTCAGTAGTTACTAGAATGGGTTGGGTCTCCTGGGTAATTGGAACTGAGCTGGGAAGAGACCCATCAGCCAAGTGAACCCGTAGGTGTTGAGCTTTAGTTTGCAAGGGTACATGCAGGTTCCGGGCCAAGGCACCGTCCATAAAGCAACTACATGCACCCGAATCAATGATCGCTGGCAGGCGGGACTCCCCTTCCGGTAGCTGTAGAGAAATAAACAACATGACATAAGATTTAGGAGCATTGTTGTCTTGGTAATTCATTGATTTTGGCTGAAAGAACTTACTGGGCCTTATCGGGCAGTTGCGCAGGAAGTGTCCGGCTCCCCCGCAATAGAGATACAAGTTGGACTGCCGTCTACGTTGTCTTTCTTCCGAGGTCAGTGGAGGCCGTACCAGACCAAGCTGCATAGGTTTGGATTCGGGAAGAGAAGTAGACCCAGCTGTCATAGGAGACGGTATTTGAATAGGTTTGGGTCTTGATGTCGTCCACACAGGGCGTGGACTTTGGAACCGTTCTGAACGACGTTCCCGCAAACGTCTATCCAGTTTTGTGGCTGCCTGAATTAACTCCTCCAAAGATGCGGGGGTCTCAATCCTGGCCAACTCGTCCTTGAGGAGTTCAGACAGGCCTTGGCGGTACTGATAACGTAGAGCTGGCTCGTTCCAGTTTGTATCGGCCGCCCATTTACGGAATTCCACCGTGTAATCTTCGATTGGTCTCCTTCCTTGAGCTAGGTGGTGCAGGATAGCTTCGGCCGTAGCCATACGTTGTGGGTCATCATAAAGCTGCGACATACTCTAGAAGAACGTGTCGATAGTATTAAGCACCTGACTCCCTGATTCCATCAAGCCATGGGCCCAGGCCTGAGGTTCTTCTGACAACAGGGAAATCACAAATCCCACCTTGACCACTTCTGATGCAAAGGTTCGGGGCTGCAGAGCAAAATAAAGAGTGCATGCATTCTTAAAAGCTCTAAATTTCTTACGGTCCCCTGAGAACCGTTCCGGTGTGGGGACCCTATGCCATTACAACTGTAGGACTGGCGGTAGCCTGGGGAAGCGGGCCTTCATTGCTAGGTGTGGGAGCTGCGGCGGCAGAAGGGAGTGGTCCCGTTAGCTGTTGGAGATGGCTGTCAATTTGTGTGTATCCCTCCTGTAGTCTCTGCACCGAGTCTGCCAGGGTGGAGACCTGCTGACACAGGATCTCCAAGGGGGAGTGCGCTCTGTCGGCCTCGGACATCTGGCTTGTTTGTACTGTCACGTCAATACTCACCGAGGCCGAGATGCCGAGAGCGGCTCGCCCTTACGACCACGCGCACCCGAACCCCCGAGGGTGATACAGGGGATCGGAGGCAAGCGGATGCACGGGCTTCCAGTAGTTGCTGGAGGTAGACTCAGGTTCACTATAGATGTAGGAAGATACCTGGCGGGCACCGTGCAGGACCGGTGTAACTGACCGTAGGAAGGTCCGTAGGATAAGCAGGGGTCAGAGGTACTGAGCAGATAAATAGAGTAGTCCTTAATACAAGCAGAGATCAGGGGTATCAGGCAGGCAGGTAGAATATTCCTTGAAACAGGCAGAGATCAGGGGTATCAGGCAGACAGGTAGAATGGTCCTTTAAACAAGCAGAGGTCAGGGGCATCCGGCAGGCAAGTAGAGTGGTCTTTAGACAGGCAGAGGTCAGGGGTATCCGGCAGGCAAGTAGAATGGTCGGTTAACAGGCAGTGGTCAGGGGTATCTGGAAGGCAGGAACAAGGAACTAAACTCAGGGCAAGGTACAGCTGACGACAAACCAGCAACCCGACTGGGCGCTGGAGTCGTCTGAAGTAACCTCCGGTGAGCGCGTCAGCGTGACGCGCTACCGGGCACCCGCACGTGCGACGGCGCGCACACGGGGACCGCCGTGCACCCGCGCGAGCCGCACCATCAGGCCGCGAACGGGTGCACGTCTCAACACCAGCCCGCTGCGCATGCGCCCCGCAGCCCGGCGGACGGAGGCGATCTGTGTCTCCTGACAGCTGGTCTCTCGGGAGGGCCTTGTAACTTACTTGGAGGATGCACCTATACCTAACTAACTTACAGCACAGTTTAGCCGGGTCGGCTTAAAGGTTCTGGTACTGTGTTTGCTGTTCATCTAATACTAAATCCTGTGGCAGAGGATCGTTCAACTACTTCTAAATCCTGTGGCAGGGGATTGTGCAACCACAGTGGGGACGGAAAGTATTCAGACCCCCTTAAATTTTTCACTCTTTGTTATATTGCAGCCATTTGCTAAAATCATTTAAGTTCATTTTTTTCCTCATTAATGTACACACAGCACCCCATATTGTACACACAGCACCCCATATTGTACACACAGCACCCCATATTGTACACACAGCAACCCATATTGTACACACAGCACCCCATATTGTACACACAGCAACCCATATTGTACACACAGCACCCCATATTGTACACACAGCTCCCCATATTGTACACACAGCACCCCATATTGTACACACAGCGCCCCATATTGTACACACAGCACCCATATTGTACACACAGCACCCCATATTGTACACACAGCACCTCATATTGTACACACAGCACCCCATATTGTACACACAGCACCCCATATTGTACACACAGCACCCCATATTGTGCACACAGCACCCCATATTGTACACACAGCACCCCATATTGACAGAAAAACACAGAATTGTTGACATTTTTGAAGATTTATTAAAAAAGAAAAACTGAGATATCACATGGTCCTAAGTATTCAGACCCTTTGCTCAGTATTTAGTAGAAGCCCCTTTTGATGAGTCTTTTTGGGCAAGATACAACAAGTTTTTCACACCTGGATTTGGGGATCCTCTGCCATTCCTCCTTGCAGATCCTCTCCAGTTCTGTCAGGGGGGATGGTAAGCGTTGGTGGACGGCCATTTTTAGGTCTCTCCAGAGATGCTCAATTGGGTTTAAGTCAGGGCTCTGGCTGGGCCATTCAAGAACAGTCACGGAGTTGTTGTGAAGCCACTCCTTCGTTATTTTAGCTGTGTGCTTAGGGTCATTGTCTTGTTGGAAGGTAAACCTTCGGCCCAGTCTGAGGTCCTGAGCACTCTGGAGAAGGCTTATCTCCAGGATATCCCTGTACTTGGCCGCATTCATCTTTCCCTCGATTGCAACCAGTCGTCCTGTCCCTGCAGCTGAAAAACACCCCCACAGCATGATGCTGCCACCACCATGCTTCACTGTTGGGACTGTATTGGACAGGTGATGAGCAGTGCCTGGTTTTCTCCACACATACCGCTTAGAATTAAGGCCAAAAAGTTCTATCTTGGTCTCATCAGACCAGAGAATCTTATTTCTCACCATCTTGGAGTCCTTCAGGTGTTTTTTAGCAAACTCCATGCGGGCTTTCATGTGTCTTGCACTGAGGAGAGGCTTCCGTCGGGCCACTCTGCCATGAAGCCCCGACTGGTGGAGGGCTGCAGTGATGATTGACTTTCTACAACTTTCCCCCATCTCCCGACTGCATCTCTGGAGCTCAGCCACAGTGATCTTTGGGTTCTTCTTTACCTCTCTCACCAAGGCTCTTCTCCCCCGATAGCTCAGTTTGGCCGGACGGCCAGCTCTAGGAAGGGTTCTGGTCATCCCAAACATCTTCCATTTAAGGATTATGGAGGCCACTGTGCTCTTAGGAACCTTAAGTGCAGCGGAAATGTTTTTGTAACCTTGGCCAGATCTGTGCCTTGCCAAAATTCTGTCTCTGAGCTCTTCAGGCAGTTCCTTTGACCTCATGATTCTCATTTGCTCTGACATGCACTGTGAGCTGTAAGGTCTTATATAGGCAGGTGTGTGGCTTTCCTAATCAAGTCCAATCAGTATAATCAAACACAGCTGGACTCAAATGAAGGTGTAGAACCATCTCAAGGATGATCAGAAGAAATGGACAGCACCTGAGTTATATATATGAGTGTCACAGCAAAGGGTCTGAATACTTAGGACCATGTGATATTTCAGTTTTTCTTTTTTAATAAATCTGCAAAAATGTCAACAATTCTGTGTTTTTCTGTCAATATGGGGTGCTGTGTGTACAATATGGGGTGCTGTGTGTACAATATGGGGTGCTGTGTGTACAATACGGGGGGCTGTGTGTACAATATGGGGTGCTGTGTGTACAATATGGGGTGCTGTGTGTACAATATGGGGTGATGTGTGTACAATATGGGGTGCTGTGTGTACAATATGAGGTGCTGTGTGTACAATATGGGGTGCTGTGTGTACAATATGGGGTGCTGTGTGTACAATATGGGGTGCTGTGTGTACAATACGGGGGGGCTGTGTGTACAATACGGGGGTGCTGTGTGTACAATATGGGGTGCTGTGTGTACAATACGGGGGGCTGTGTGTACAATACGGGGTGCTGTGTGTACAATATGGGGTGCTGTGTGTACAATATGGGGTGATGTGTGTACAATATGGGGTGCTGTGTGTACAATATGGGGTGCTGTGTGTACAATATGAGGTGCTGTGTGTACAATATGGGGTGCTGTGTGTACAATATGGGGTGCTGTGTGTACAATATGGGGTGATGTGTGTACAATATGGGGTGCTGTGTGTACAATATAAGGTGATGTGTGTACAATATGGGGTGCTGTGTGTACAATATGGGGGGCTGTGTGTACAATATAAGGTGATGTGTGTACAATATGGGGTGCTGTGTGTACAATATGGGGTGCTGTGTGTACAATATGAGGTGCTGTGTGTACAATATGGGGTGCTGTGTGTACAATATGGGGTGCTGTGTGTACAATATGGGGTGCTGTGTGTACAATACGGGGGGGCTGTGTGTACAATACGGGGGTGCTGTGTGTACAATACGGGGGTGCTGTGTGTACAATACGGGGGGCTGTGTGTACAATACGGGGTGCTGTGTGTACAATATGGGGTGCTGTGTGTACAATATGGGGTGCTGTGTGTACAATATGGGGTGCTGTGTGTACAATATGGGGTGATGTGTGTACAATATGGGGTGCTGTGTGTACAATATGGGGTGCTGTGTGTACAATATGGGGTGCTGTGTGTACAATATAAGGTGATGTGTGTACAATATGGGGTGCTGTGTGTACAATATGGGGGGCTGTGTGTACAATATAAGGTGATGTGTGTACAATATGGGGGGCTGTGTGTACAATATGGGGGGCTGTGTGTACAATATAAGGTGATGTGTGTACAATATGGGGTGCTGTGTGTACAATATGGGGGGCTGTGTGTACAATATGGGGGGCTATGTGTACAATATGGGGGGCTGTGTGTACAATATAAGGTGATGTGTGTACAATATGGGGTGCTGTGTGTACAATATGGGGGGCTGTGTGTACAATATAAGGTGATGTGTGTACAATATGGGGTGCTGTGTGTACAATATAAGGTGATGTGTGTACAATATGGGGTGCTGTGTGTACAATATGGGGGGCTGTGTGTACATTAATGAGGAAAAAAAATGAACTTAAATGATTTTAGCAAATGGCTGCAATATAAGAAAGAGTGAAAAATGTAAGGGGGTCTGAATACTTTCCCTCCCCACTGTATATATTTATTTGCAATTCCTCTATTTTCTTTGTTACCTTTCCCTCCTCACTCCACGCTTTGCTTATTATCATCACTCATTTTTTATCTGCCTCTCTTTTAATTAAGAACCTGAGATATTTCTTTTACAGACTGTCTACATTTAATAACAGTGTAGCAGAACTTTTAAAGGGCATGGGAAGCGCGGAGAACATCTCATTCCATTAGAGGAAGGATATCAGATTTAGTGCGGAATGAACTAGTTGACCCGGACAACTTTCGGAAAAAAACGTCAAGCTCCGATTTTCTGAGTCGTGGAAATGATGATACTTATCCGCTCTTTAATAATTAGAATTATCTATCAAATGGAAAATGAAAAGGTGAGCTCCTGGATTGTCCCTTAAAGTCAGAAGAAAGTTGGCTTTATACTTACATGTATCTACCCCTCCCCCTCCGGTCTCACCTGGAGCTCCAGAACAATGGCAGTTAGTAGCGCTCACAATCATCTTAATGAGGAACTTCACACACGATTAAATGGTCCTTCACTATCGGCTCAAAGCAATTGTTCTTTTACATGAGCAAGTTACATTATTTATATTATTATACAGGACTTATATAGCTCCAACAGTTTGCACAGCACTTTACAACATGAAGGCAGACAGTACACTTACAATACAATTCAATACAGGGGGGGATCAGAGGGCCCTGATCCTAAGAGCTTACAATCTAAGAGGGAGGATCAAGTGATACAAAAGGTAAGTACAGTTGTTAGGTGGGGCAGAATAGGCTTCTCTGAAGAGGAGGGTTTTCAGGGATCTCCTAAAAGCAAAGCGAGTAGGAGCTAGTCGGACAGATTGGGGTAGGGAGTTCCAGAGGATGGGAGAGGCTCGGGCAAAGTACTGGAGGTGAGCATGGGAGGAGGTGACAAGGAGTCTAGAGAGCAGGAGGTCTTGGGAGAAGTGAAGAGCACGATTAATGTTGGTATTTAGAGACTAGGTTAGTGATGTAGCTGGGAGAAGAGTTTTGGACGGCTTTGTAGGTTATTGTTAGTATCTTGAATTTAATTTATTGGTTGAGTGAAAGCCAGTGGAGGGATTGGAAGAAGGTGGTGGAGGACACTGAATGGAGGCCAGTGGAGGGATTTGCAGAGAGGAGTGGAGGACACTGAGTGGAGGTCAGTGGAGGGATTGTCAAAGAGGGGTGGAGGACACTGAATGGAGATCAGTGGAGGGATTGGAAGAGAGGAGTGGAGGACACTGAATGGAGATCAGTGGAGGGATTGGAGGAGAGGGGTGGAGGACACTGAATGGAGATCAGTGGAGGGATTGGAAAAGAGTGGTGGAGGACACTGAATGGAGATCAGTGGAGGGATTGGAAGAGAGGGGTGGAGGACACTGAATGGAGATCAGTGGAGGGATTGGAAAAGAGTGGTGGAGGACACTGAATGGAGATCAGTGGAGGGATTGGAAGAGAGGAGTGGAGGACACTGAATGGAGATCAGTGGAGGGATTGGAGGAGAGTGGTGGAGGACACTGAATGGAGACCAGTGGAGGGATTGGAAAAGAGTGGTGGAGGACACTGAATGGAGATCAGTGGAGGGATTGGAGGAGAGGGGTGGAGGACACTGAATGGAGGTCAGTGGAGGGATTGGCAGAGAGAGGTGGAGGACACTGAATGGAGGCCAGTGGAGGGATTGGAAGAAGGTGGTGGAGGACACTGAATGGAGGCCAGTGGAGGGATTGGTAGAGAGGGGTGGAGGACACTGAATGGAGGCCAGTGGAGGTATTGGTAGAGAGGTGTGGAGGACACTGAGTGGAGGTCAGTGGAGGGATTGGCAGAGAGGGGTGGAGGACACTGAATGGAGACCAGTGGAGGGATTGGAAAAGAGTGGTGGAGGACACTGAATGGAGATCAGTGGAGGGATTGGAAGAGAGTGGTGGAGGACACTGAATGGAGATCAGTGGAGGACACTGAATGGAGATCAGTGGAGGGATTGGAAGAGAGTGGTGGAGGACACTGAATGGAGATCAGTGGAGGGATTGGAAGAGAGGAGTGGAGGACACTGAATGGAGATCAGTGAAGGGATTGGAGGAGAGTGGTGGAGGACACTGAATGGAGACCAGTGGAGGGATTGGAAAAGAGTGGTGGAGGACACTGAATAGAGATCAGTGGAGGGATTGGAGGAGAGTGGTGGAGGACACTGAATGGAGATCAGTGGAGGGATTGGAGGAGAGGGGTGGAGGACACTAAATGGAGGTCAGTGGAGGGATTGGTAGAGAGAGGTGGAGGACACTGAATGGAGGCCAGTGGAGGGATTGGAAGAAGGTGGTGGAGGACACTGAATGGAGGCCAGTGGAGGTATTGGTAGAGAGGTGTGGAGGACACTGAGTGGAGGTCAGTGGAGGGATTGGCAGAGATGGGTGGAGGACACTGAATGGAGATCAGTGGAGGGATTGGAAGAGAGTGGTGGAGGACACTGAATGGAGATCAGTGGAGGGATTGGAAAAGAGTGGTGGAGGACACTGAATGGAGATCAGTGGAGGGATTGGAAGAGAGGAGTGGAGGACACTGAATGGAGATCAGTGGAGGGATTGGAGGAGAGTGGTGGAGGACACTGAATGGAGACCAGTGGAGGGATTGGAAAAGAGTGGTGGAGGACACTGAATAGAGATCAGTGGAGGGATTGGAGGAGAGTGGTGGAGGACACTGAATGGAGATCAGTGGAGGGATTGGAGGAGAGGGGTGGAGGACACTGAATGGAGGTCAGTGGAGGGATTGGCAGAGAGAGGTGGAGGACACTGAATGGAGGCCAGTGGAGGGATTGGAAGAAGGTGGTGGAGGACACTGAATGGAGGCCAGTGGAGGGATTGGTAGAGAGGTGTGGAGGACACTGAGTGGAGGTCAGTGGAGGGATTGGCAGAGAGGGGTGGAGGACACTGAATGGAGACCAGTGGAGGGATTGGAAAAGAGTGGTGGAGGACACTGAATGGAGATCAGTGGAGGGATTGGAAGAGAGTGGTGGAGGACACTGAATGGAGATCAGTGGAGGGATTGGAAGAGAGGGGTGGAGGACACTGAATGGAGATCAGTGGAGGGATTGGAAGAGAGGAGTGGAGGACACTGAATGGAGACCAGTGGAGGGATTGGTAGAGAGGGGTGGAGGACACTGAATGGAGGTCAGTGGAGGGATTGTCAGAGAGGGGTGGAGGACACTGAATGGAGATCAGTGGAGGGATTGGAGGAGAGGGGTGGAGGACACTGAATGGAGGTCAGTGGAGGGATTGGCAGAGAGAGGTGGAGGACACTGAATGGAGGCCAGTGGAGGGATTGGAAGAAGGTGGTGGAGGACACTGAATGGAGGCCAGTGGAGGGATTGGTAGAGAGGTGTGGAGGACACTGAGTGGAGGTCAGTGGAGGGATTGGCAGAGAGGGGTGGAGGACACTGAATGGAGACCAGTGGAGGGATTGGAAAAGAGTGGTGGAGGACACTGAATGGAGATCAGTGGAGGGATTGGAAGAGAGTGGTGGAGGACACTGAATGGAGATCAGTGGAGGGATTGGAAGAGAGGGGTGGAGGACACTGAATGGAGATCAGTGGAGGGATTGGAAGAGAGGAGTGGAGGACACTGAATGGAGACCAGTGGAGGGATTGGTAGAGAGGGGTGGAGGACACTGAATGGAGGTCAGTGGAGGGATTGTCAGAGAGGGGTGGAGGACACTGAATGGAGATCAGTGGAGGGATTGGAAGAGAGGGGTGGAGGACACTGAATGGAGGTCAGTGGAGGGATTGTCAGAGAGGGGTGGAGGACACTGAATGGAGATCAGTGGAGGGATTGGAAGAGAGGGGTGGAGGACACTGAATGGATACCAGTGGAGGGATTGGAAGAGAGGGGTGGAGGACACTGAATGGAGGTCAGTGGAGGGATTGGAAGAGAGGGGTGGAGGACACTGAGCGGTTGGTAAAGTGGATGAGTCTGGCAGCAGCATTCATGATGTACTGAAGGGGGGATAGTCTCCCACCCAGAGGGACCAGGGAGTGGATTAGAAGCTTTGTGGTGTCATTGGTTAGGAAGGGACGTATCTTGGAGATGTTGCGTAGGTTGACGCGGAAAGCTTTGGACAGTGATTGGATGTGGGGCCGAAAGGATAGCTCAGAGTCCGGGATTACACCTAGAACCTTGGCATATGGGGATGGGTTGATAGTTGTGCCATCGATCTTGACAGAGAAATCAGGGCACCAATGATGAGGCACTATTCGGACTCAGGAAACTGGCCCTTTGTTTAGAAAGTTTGGGGGCCACTGCTTTAGAGACCAATTGGATAGAATGAATCTTCATAGAACGAAGCTCCTGAATGCTTTTTATTGAGGTATGAGAGATCTCTCGTTCTTGTTCTATGACATGGTGATGACTTTTCACACAGATTACTATAATGAGTCATTATTACAAATGACATTATTATTATTACAAATGGATGGAAAATGTTGAGTTCTGTCTGTGGGTTTAAGAACAATGAAGAACCTACTTGTATGGGCCGCCCTACGAGGAAAACTAATAGGGAAGGCTTCCTTCTTGCTCCAGTGGAAGGCTAAACTTCTAGATCCTCAGTAGGGAACGTTTCAGGATTGTAACGGCTTCAGTGGGTGACCAGGCATGAAAAATGTGGCTCGGTGGGGCCGTTGCTCGAGTACAGCCCAAGGCTTCTTGCAGATTTTTTTTTCTGCCAATGGCAAAATCCATTCAGAACAATAAAAGAATTAAAGTGAGTTGACAGAAGGATGGGTCATTCAGGGGACAGGATAATTTTGTAACACAGAAATTTTTAGATCACAACCAAAGAAACTTAAGGTGACCTTGTCACCACAGCGCACGTTTCACACTAAATATAAATAAAGGATCTAAAAGAAAGCATTTCATACTAACTCCAGTTTAATAAATTTGTTGCATAATAATCCCGGCTTCATTATTCTTTCATCTTCGACACTTCCAGGAGTGTCAGAGGCTCTCTGAAACCAACATCCTGCGGTAGCCCCCCTCCCCCCTTTCTGACCTCTGCACAAAAGTGTAGCGCCCTCCTAGGTAGGTGCTAGGTTAGGTGCATTTAATCATTCGTTTTCCTGCAATTAGCTGAGCTTCTTGTGATTAGTTTGGTCTGTTTTGTACCTGATTGGCTGCAGGATTGACCGCTTCTCCGGCTTTCTGGAAAGGTAGCGGGTTGGGAGAGTCAAATCAGCAGCTAAATATTTTTGTAGTCCCAGCCAGGAGGCATCCAACTATCCATGGACATTAGTTGGGTACAGCCCGGTGTGAGGTCCCAGCGACTGCAGGCTGATGTTATCCCTCTTCCATCAGATTCAGCTTGTGGGCTAAAGGTGGACAGTTTTTTCCTGGTTGAGGAAAGTGGAAATATAGCGCTGGACCCATAGGTTTATTTTACTGTAATCTTAAGCCCCTAGACCCCTTTCACACTGGGGCGCTTTGCAGGCGCTACAGCACTAAAAACAGCACCTGCAAACAGGGCCGGACTGGGAATAAAATCCAGCCCTGGAAAAAATGTCATACCAGCCCCACAGCATTAATAAACCAGTGCAACAGCGCTGGTTTAATAATGCTGTGGGGCTTGTATGAAATGTTTTCTTATATAGATAAGACAGATATGAAATCACAAAGGGCTTTATAATATATATATATATAAAAGCAAATTCAAGTTAAAAGAGGTAAATCATCAAGGGGGACCCAAGGAACTCAGAACGTGGGGGGGGGGGGGCACCTTCTGAAGAAAAAATACACTAAGGTAAGGGGGGGTGGGTTACTGATATAAGGGGGAAACCCTTTATATCAGTGCCCCCTTACATTATCATATTCACTCCCCCTTACATCAGTGACCCCCCCTTCAGACTGGCCTGGCGGTGCTGTCACTGACCTCCTCTCAGGTGCAATGTGCAGGGCTCAGTCAGTCGGCTCCAGCTCGGTGGCTTTGGTTTTATCCTATAGTCTCCTCTCCACAGTCCACACACATCTGACTTCTCCTAAGACCCCCATCCCGGCGATGCTCCCACTTTTGACTCCTCTCCAGACTCCCTCAGAGACTGCAGACATGATACAAGAGCTCAATGCAGCCTCACCAGTGCCCATCAAATGCATCCTCTTCAGTGCCAATCAAATGCAGCCTCACTGTGCTAATCAAGGCAGCCTCACTGTGCTCATCAAATGCAGCTTTACTCTGCCCGTGAATGCAGTCTCACTGTGCCCATGAATGCGGCCTCACTGTGCCCACCATTGCAGCCTCACTGTGCCCATCATTGCAGCCTCACTGTGCCCATCAATGCAGCCTCACTGTGCCCATCATTGCAGCCTCACTGTGCCCATCATTGCAGCCTCACTGTGCCCATCAATGCAACCTCACTGTGCCCATCAATGCAGCCTCACTGTGCCCATCAAATGCAGCTTTACTGTGCTGTGAATGCAGTCTCACTGTGCCCATCATTGCAGCCTCACTGTGCCCATCAATGCAGCCTCACTGTGCCCATGAATGCAGCCTCACTGTACCAATCATTGCAGCCTCACTGTGCCCATCAATGCAGCCTCACTGTGCACATGAATGCAGCCTCACTGTACCAATCATTGCAGCCTCACTGTGCCCATCAATGCAGTCTCACTGTGCCCATGAATGTAGCCTCACTGTGCCCATCATTGCAGCCTCACTGTGCCCACGAATGCAGCCTCACTGTGCCCATGAATGCAGCCTCACTGTGCCCACCATTGCAGCCTCACTGTGCCCATCATTGCAGCCTCACTGTGCCCATCATTGCAGCCTCACTTTGCCCATCAATGCAGCCTCACTGTGCCCATCATTGCAGCCTCACTGTGCCCATCATTGCAGCCTCACTGTGCCCATCATTGCAGCCTCACTGTGCCCATCAATGCAGCCTCACTGTGCCCATCAATGCAGCCTCACTGTGCCCATCAAATGCAGCTTTACTGTTCTGTGAATGCAGTCTCACTGTGCCCATCATTGCAGCCTCATTGTGCCCCTCAATGCAGCCTCATTGTGCCCATGAATGCAGCCTCACTGTACCAATCATTGCAGCCTCACTGTGCCCATCAATGCAGTCTCACTGTGCCCATGAATATAGCCTCACTGTGCCCATCATTGCAGCCTCACTGTGCCCACGAATGCAGCCTCACTGTGCCCACGAATGCAGCCTCACTGTGCCCACGAATGCAGCCTCACTGTGCCCATCATTGCAGCCCCTCCTGTGCCCCCATGTCCCAGTCTGCAGTCCCTGTCTGTGGGAAGGTGTGTTGTTGATGCTCGGTCGGTATGGTACCTTGCATGCCAGCAGGATATCCATGATGGCCAGCAGCAGGCAGGGTCTGTTCTCATTTTGGATGGGGACAGTGCTCCTTCCAGAGGATCTGTTTGCTGTGAGATGGAGTGGTCCCTGGCCACCTGCACCTTCAGCCGTCCTCATTTTCCGGCCCCAGTCAGCCTGCCCTCTAGAGAGAGCACTGGGTGGGAGCTGGAGATAAGGGGTAGTAGAGAGTACTGGCAAGGTTGGAGAGCACATGGGTGGGGGCAAAGAGCAGGGGAGAGTGGAGATCACAGGGGTGGGGAGTGGAGAGCGCTGGAGGGGAACTTGAGAGCACTGGGGGGGGGCAAAAAGAACAGGGGTGGAGAGTAGGGATGAGCCGAACACCCCCCGGTTCGGTTCGCACCAGAACCCGCGAACGGACCGAAAGTTCGCACGAACGTTAGAACCCCATTGACGTCTATGGGACTCGAACGTTCGAAATCAAAAGTGCTCATTTTAAAGGCTAATTTGCATGGTATTGTCCTAAAAAGGGTTTGGGGACCCGGGTCCTACCCCAGGGGACATGTATCAATGCAAAAAAAACTTTTAAAAACGGCCGTTTTTTCGGGAGCAGTGATTTTAATGATGCTTAAAGTAAAAAAAAAAAAAGTGAAATATTCCTTTAAATATCGTACCTGGGGGGTGTCTATAGTATGCCTGTAAAGTGACTCGTGTTTCCCATGTTTAGAACAGTCCCTAGACCAAATGTCATTTTTAAAGGAAAAAATCTCATTTAAAACTGCTTGCGGGTTTAATGTCATGTCGGGTCATGGCAATATGGATGAAAATCAGTGAGACAAACGGCATGGGTACCCCCCCAGTCCATTACCAGGCCCTTTGGGTCCTGTATGGATATTAAGGGGAACCCTGCACCCAAATTAAAATAAGGAAAGGCCCTATATACTCTGAACAGCAGTATACAGGCGGTGCAAACAAGACAGGGACTGTAGGTTTGTTGTTAAGTAGAATCTCTTTGTAATTTTGAAGGGGTACATTTTTAACGTGTTTAGCTCCAGCCAAAAAATCTTTTTTAAGCTTTTTGGAAAACATAGGGAAGGGTTATCACCCCTGTGACATTTGTTTTGCTGTCTTTCCTCCTCTTCAGAAGATTTCACCTCACTTTTTGTCCCAATGAAAAATGTTTTTTGAAAATTTGTTTTTTTTTTGTGGAACAAGGATTGGAAAGCATCAGTGGAAAGGAGAAATTTTTTTCCCATATTAACTCTTACAGGAGAGAATTTCCCTTCCTAGGGGTAGATTTCATCTCACTTCCTGTTGTCTCCTTCCGTTTGCAAGTAGGAGTCGTTTGTAAGTTAGATGTTTGAAAGTAGGGTCCTGCCCTATATACTCAGCAGAAATTTGGGCCTTAGGTGTTGCTGTGGCCACAACACTGTAAGCCCTCACAGGGCCCTGCTGTGAAATATTAGATCAAGAATTGTAATTACATGCCCCTGTTGAACAGGAGCTGAAAAATTAGGCCTTAGGCACTGGTGCTGGTGCCACAACACTGCAACCCCTCACAGACACTCTAGTTGGAACGCAGGAACGAGCCCTGCTGCAAAGTATTGCTTCAAAAATTGTAATTACACGCCCCTGTTAGACAGGGGCAGAAAAATTGGGCCTTAGGCACTGGTGCTGGTGCCACAACACTGCGACCCCTCACAGACACTCTAGTTGGAACGCAGGAACGAGCCCTGCTGCAAAGTATTGCATCAAAAATTGTAATTACACGCCCCTGTTAGACAGGGGCAGAAAAATTGGGCCTTAGGCACTGGTGGTGGCGCCCAGAACCAAAAATGTTCTTACAAGCTATCAGCGTGATGATTGAGGAGGAAGAGGATAATTACTCAGGGATAGTCACTCAGCATCAGCATAGGCAGTCTTTGAAGGGATCTGAGATTTCAAAAAAAATTATTCGGTTACATCAGCATCAGGTGCTTGGTAGCTGGTGGTGATCCAAGACTGATTCATTTTTATGAAGGTCAGCCGATCGACCGAGTCGGTGGACAGACGCACCCTGTGATCGGTTACCACGCCTCCAGCAGCACTGAATGTGCGTTCTGAAAGAACGCTGGATGCAGGACAGGCCAGTAGCTCAATTGCATACTGTGCAAGCTCTGGCCAGTGATCCATCCTCAAGACCCAGTAACCCAGAGGATTTTCGGTGGGAAAGGTGTCCAAGTCTGATCTTGCCCCTAGGTATTCCTGCACCATGTAAAACAGACGCTGGCGATGGTTGCTGGAACCGATCATACCTTGGGGCTGCGGACCAAAAAATTGTCTGAACGCATCGGTCAGACGGCCACCTTCTCCACCGCTCCTTCTTTGACTGACCGAAGCCTCATCAACACGTTGTCCAGAAACAGGAGTTTGTAACCTCCCAGTCTCTGGGAACGCGTTGCACAGACCTTTCTGCAAGGCCTCCCGAAGATGTTTCATCCTCTGCTCCCTCTGCGATGGCAAGATAAGGTCCGCAACCTTACCCTTGTAACGTGGATCAAGGAGGGTTGCCAGCCAGTATTGGTCCTTCTCCTTGATACCACGAATACGAGGATCCTTACACAGGCTTTGCAGGATCAGGGAGGCCATGCAGCGTAGGTTTGCTGAGGCATTCGGTCCGGAGTCCTCTGGGTCACTAAGGACAACAACGTCCGCAGCCACCTCCTCCCAGCCACGTACAAGTCCATGTGTTCCTTGGGACTGATCCCTTAAAGACTGCTGCTGATGCTGAGTGCCAGGCTCCACCTCCATACTGACACAATCTTCCTCCTCCTCCTCCTCCTCCTCCTCCTCGTCCTCTTCCTGTGTGATCGGCGGGCACGCAGGAACACTGTCTGGATAAAGGGGGCCTTGAGAGCTAAGGAAGTCCTCCTCTTCCTGCCTCTGTTCTGCCTCAAGTGCCCTGTCCATTATTCCACGCAGCGTGTGCTCCAACAGGTGGACAAGGGGGACAGTGTCACTGATGCATGCACTGTCAGTGCTCACCATCCTCGTGGCCTCCTCGAATGGTGACAGGACAGTGCATGCATCCCTGATCATGGCCCACTGGCGTGGGGAAAAAAAACCAAGCTCCCCTGACCCTGTCCTGGTGCCATAGTCGCACAGGTACTCATTGATGGCCCTCTGCTGCGTGTGCAGCCGCTGCAGCATGGCCAACGTTGAGTTCCACCTGGTGGGCATGTCACAGATTAGGCGGTTCTTGGGCAGGTTAAACTCCTTTTGGAGGTCCGTCAGCCGAGCACTGGCATTATATGACCGGCGGAAATGCACACAGACTTTCCTGGCCTGCCTCAGGACATCCTGTAAGCCCGGGTACCTGCCCAAGAACCGCTGCACCACCAAGTTAAGGACGTGAGCCAAACAGGGCACATGGGTCAGTTGTCCCTGTCGGAGGGCAGAGAGGAGGTTGGTGCCATTGTCGCAAACCACCATTCCTGCCTTAAGTTGGCGTGGCGTCAACCACCTCTGAACCTGCCCCTGCAGAGCTGACAGAACCTCTGCCCCAGTGTGGCTCCTGTCCCCCAAGCACACCAGCTCAAGCACCGCATGGCATCTTTTGGCCTGCGTACTTGCGTAGCCCCTTGAACGCCTACGGAGCACCGCTGGTTCCGAGGAAGAGGCCATGGAGGAAGAAGAAGAGGAGGGGGTGGAGGAGAGAGGTGTGTCACAATCAGCATTTTGGAGGCGTGGTGGCGGAACAACCTCCAACACTACTGCACCTTGTCCTGCATCCTTCCCAGCTGCCAGCAGAGTCACCCAATGCGCCGTGAAACTTAGGTAACGTCCCTGTCCATGCCTGCTGGACCATGAGTCAGTGGTAATATGCACCTTACCGCTGACCGCCCTGTCCAGCGAGGCATGGACATTGCCTTCCACATGCCGGTAGAGAGCCGGAATCGCCTTCCGTGAGAAAAAGTGGCGTTTGGGTACCTGCCACTGAGGAACCGCACATTCCACAAACTCACGGAAGGGGGCAGAGTCTACCAACTGAAAAGGCAGCAGTTGAAGTGCTAGCAATTTTGCCAAGCTAGCATTCAACCGCTGGGCATGTGGATGGCTGGGAGCAAACTTCTTTCGGCGGTGCAGCAGCTGGGGCAGGGAAATTTGCCTGGTACAATCTGACGTCGGTGTACCAAAAGCAGATTGCCCACAAGTACTTGGCTGTGACACACCTAATTCTACACCTTCATTCCTCTCACTGCAGGTCTCAGAGAGGACTGAAGGTCTAGTGGGGTTGGAAATCTCAGCTGATGAGGAGCAAGGAGAGATCCTCTTTGTTCTTTGGTGTGGGTCTTTTAGATACGCTTGCCAACGAACTGCATGGCAGGTCAACATATGTCTGGTCAAGCATGTGGTGCCCAAGCGGGAGATGTTTTGGCCACGCGAGATACGCTTGAGACATATGTTGCAAATAGCAGCGGTGCGATCTGATGCACTCGTCTCAAAAAAGGCCCACACCAAAGAACTTTTTGAATAACGCGCAGAGACTGCAGCGCCCTGCACATGTGGAGCTTTGGGGTGTGATGCAGTCAATGTGCTGCCCTTAGGCTGGCCCCTGGAGGGCATCCTGCCTCGTTGGTGATGTGCTGCCTCCTCCTCCTCTCTCCTATCAGGCACCCACGTTGAGTCAGTGACCTCATCATCCCCTCCCTCCTCATCACTGGAGCAAACCTGGCAGTATGCTGCAGCAGGGGGAGCATGACTGCCAGATTGCTGTCCTTCTTGGGCACCCCCTCTGTCCGTGCTCATGTTACTGCCTTCATCGAGCTCAGTATCATCATCAGAGCCTTCCAAACGCTGGGCATCCTCCTGGAGCATGTACCCAACACTGTGGTCAAACAGTTCGAGGGAATCCTCAGGAGGACATGGTGGAGCTAGGGAAGGAGTCACTGATGACATTGAGCTGAGGGAAGAGGCCGCTGCTTTGCCAGACAAAGCACCCTGGGCATGGGTGAGAGAGGATGAGGAGGATGAGGACGGCTTGGTCATCCACTCGACCAAGTCTTCCGCATGTTGCGGCTCAACACGGCCAGCTGCCGAAAAAAAGGCCAAGCGTGTCCCATGGCCACGTGCTGATGAGGATGCACCGTCTCCACGACCAGCACTAGACACAGAGCCTGCTTGCCCTCTCTTATTGGCTTGTGACTGTCTGCCTCTCCTTCTTGGCCTTCCAGACATACTAATGGCCTGTAGCTGCACTAAGCTGGGATAGAACACCAGTAATTTTCTTCAGGTAGCTTTATATACTGTAACCAGACAAGCCTGCCTGTCAGTAGGAAGATAACAGGAACGGATCTAGCTAAACACTGTGAGCAGGACACACTGCACTAAATGTAAATAGCAGGAACGGATCTAGCTGAACACTGTGAGCAGGACGCACTGACTGCACTAAATGTAAATAGCAGGAACGGATCTAGCTGAACACTGTGAGCAGGACGCACTGCACTAAATGTAAATAGCAGGAACAGATCTAGCTGAACACTGTGAGCAGGACGCACTGCACTAAATGTAAATAGCAGGAACGGATCTAGCTGAACACTGTGAGCAGGACGCACTGCACTAAATGTAAATAGCAGGAACGGATCTAGCTGAACACTGTGAGCAGGACGCACTGCACTAAATGTAAATAGCAGGAACGGATCTAGCTGAACACTGTGAGCAGGACGCACTGCACTAAATGTAAATAGCATGACCAGTGTAGACTAAATGTCCCCTACCTTCAGTCACCGTATTACTGCAACCCAATATCTTCCCCACCTGAAATAATGAGACCACACCTTCTCTTTGTTGGAGTAAAATGGCCATAACAGCCTCTTTTATTAAAACACTTCCAAATAATAACTCCAATAAATAACCAATAAATATAAATAATAACGTAATAACCTAAACTGTTAACCCCAGTCTGATGGTCTCTGACGGTGACCCACCTTTCAAATATAACCAACGTATACCATCGTATAACACCAACGCACTGCGGGATATTTACAAAACTAATAGGCCTCCAGCTGTAGCCGCTCGGAGACAACCGCTTCCCGCAGCGCCACAAAACCAGTATTCCCTCCAACGTTCAGGAATACACCGGAGGGGCACATGCTAACGATGAGCCCCCCACCCCTTATTTTATCCTTCCTTTTACTGCCCCCGTCAAAGACCACCAGAAGAACACCGCCACAGCCCAAAAGTGTGACAACCTTACACTTGAGGGCCCCTCCACACCCTCAGGGCCTGTTGAATCCACTCCTGCAAACCCATAGACCATAGATCAATCCCAGATGAACACCATCCTTCCGTAAATAGAGACCTACATTCACCTCCAGCTCTCTGTGCCTTATAACAATCCCTCCATTCTGCACCACAAACCTCCCTACTACTTTGTTGACTCGTATACGGGTCTTGTTAATGCTCGCTATTGACCTAGCCCAGCGCCATGTTGTACGAGCCACTATGTCAGACCATACCAAAAGTGTCCCTGGGAATTTTTCGCGCAACTGCATCAATCCCTCTTTATGTCAGCAAGCAAGTCCCTGACTGGCCAGATCCCCAAATCGTTACCCCCCGCATGAATAACTAATACGTCAGGAGGTCTGTTCAATCTTACGAACCTTTCCACTTCCACCATTACTCTACCCCACAACATCCCTGGTCTCCCCATCCAGCGTATGTCAGCCTCCCTCCTTGCAATCCCCAATTGTCTGCCATCTGGACGTACATCACCTCTCCTGGCCCCCCCAACAAACGTAGGAGTGACCAATGATCCAGACGAGGCGTACTGAACCTCCATCTGAAACGGAAAACAAAACCCAAAGATAGCAACACACCCATTCCTAACACTGAAATGGCACAACTATTCAACCACACTCACCCCCTTATTTTGGGTTTTATTTATTTATTTATTTATTTATTTTTATTTATTTATTTATTTTTTATTTATTTATTTTTTGTTAATATTTTAATCCACCACCAAATCAGGTCTAATATAAGACCAGAATCTCCTAGACTCCCATCTCCCAATCCTGCGAACAGCAGCCTCATCCAAACCGCATCTGGCAGCTTCAGTAGCTGCTCCTATGCGACAAGAGTGTGAAGCCCTTTTTTTTTTTTTTTTTTTTTTTTTAACATTTCCTAAACCAGCCTCACATCCTGATCCAATAAACCCCCCACCACATACTTCGATGGGCTAACCAACTCACCTATTTGAAACGCCCCATAAAAGGCCAGCGAAAAAGCCGCTGTAAACAATACATTTTCATAATGTGATATACATACGTACCTCAACACATCACATATTGCCATCAAGTTCTTGAACGTGACCGGCCGTCTCGTGTCCGTTCTCTTATGCTGTTTGCGATAACCCGTTAACGCCTGCCGTACCCCAAAATCTTTGGTCCAATCCTCCCATCCCATTAATTAAAACAGAAATGACAAGCCTGCCAATTTCCGATCAATGGAAGATACCGCACACCCCACTTCCAAGTTCCTAGCTACCAAGTACAACACCAGTAACCGCACATCCAACGTGATTGTCCCAGCTCCAGCTTCCTGTACCAGAGCCGACCATTCTTTCCATACCTTCTTATAGGCTGACCAAGTGGAATCACTCACTGACTGCCGAATCCATCCCGCGGTGACTCCAATGGCAGCTCCCAAATCAAGCCGGGCAAGAAACTCCTTCCTTGTCTGCTCCTGGAGCCAGCTCCCTGAACTTGTCCCTCTGAAACCGAGACCAGGAGTCAGCCAGCGAATTGTCAACACCTGGGATGTGCACCGCATAAATAAAAATATTCAAACGGAAGCACCTAAACACCAGTTGTCTCAGAAGCCATATAACCGTCTGCGAAGACGCTGACATGCGGTTAACCACCTGCACTACACCCATGTTATCACAATTTATCCTCACCTTTAAATTCCGGCATGCTTCTCCCCATAGTTCCAAGGCCAGTACCACCAGAAACAGTTCCAGTAGCACCAAATTCCTGAGGAAACCCGACCTCTCCCAGGACTGTGGCCAGGGTTCTGCGCCCCATCGCCCTTGAAAAATTGCGTTGTATCCCGTGGCGCCCGCCGCATCAGTGACCAATTCCACATCGAAATTGCTCACCGGGCCAGACATCCACACCGCCCTCCCGTTTTACGAGGCTAAAAACTCATACCAAACTTTTTAAATCTTCCCTGTGATCCCTCGTCAGGCGAATAAAGTGAGTCTGGACTTTTTACCCCCGCTGTAGCTGCCGACATCCGTCGGCAGAAAACCCGTCCCATGGGGATAATTCTGCAAGCGAACTTCAACTTACCCAATAACGATTGCAGAGCTCGTAACTGAACCTTCTGCAATTCGTGGATCTCCCGAATTTCCTTCTGCAAGTCCTCCAACTTACATCTGGGCAAGCGGCACTCCATCGCAATTGAGTCTATAACTATCCCCAAAAAACTAATTCTGACGCTGGGCCTTCCGTTTTCTCAGCCACTAAAGGCACTCCAAACCTGCCTGCGATGTGCTGCAACGCGGAAATCAGAATCGCACACACAGCGGAAGCAGGGGGGCCTATACACAAAATCGTCTAGATAGTGTATGACTGAGTCCAGGCCCGATACCTCCCTTACCACCCATTCCAAAAACTAGCTAAACGCCTCAAACGTGGCGCATGAAACCAAACAACCCATAGGCCAACATTTTTTAATGTAAAACTGCTCCTGCCAGTGACATCCCAGCAGCCGGAAGCTCTCCGGATGCACTGGTAACAAGTGGAACGCTGATTCTATATTCGCTTTTTTCATGAGTGCACCCTGACCAAACCTCCTCACCCACTTGACTGACGCATCGAATGAAGTGTAGGACACTGTGTACTGTTCAGGGTCAATGAAATCATTGACTGAACCCCCTTTTGGAAAGGGCAAGTGGTGTATCAATCGGAACTTGTTTGGTTCCTTCTTGGGCACCACCCCCATAGGTGACACCACCAAGTATGGCTAAGGTTTTTTGGCAAACGGCCACCCCCATACGCCCCAGTGTTACTTCCTTGCGTAATTTTTCCCCAACCACATCCTGATGCTGCATGGCAGATTTCAGATTCCTTGCCATTGGCGGGAACGTCGCCCATGAACCTGGGATCCTAAAACCATCAGTAAACCCAGCCGCCAACAACCTCACTGCTCCCCGATCCGTATACTTACTTAGAAAAGGCAGCATCTTTTGCACCTTCACCGGCGTCGTCCCTCTTTGACATAGAGTCACTGGCACGTTTTGCCCTCTTAAAACATTTGGACAATGTATGGGCTCCCCCCACACCCTGAGCACTCGTGCTTGAATCTACAAGCCCCCCCAAATTTACAGGAACCTTCGTTAAATTGCCAGCACACTCCCCACTTTTTCCCGGCCGGCAGTCCTGAGGAATTTTGTACCCCCGGCCCCCCCCTGAAAAAAAAACTGAGGCGGAGCCCGTGCGGAAGACATAAGCCTCATCCAGAGGCTAATATCTTTATGATCCCAACGTAATGACGGCCGGACAGCTCTTCGCTGTCTGAACTGCTCGTCATAACGCAGCCAAGCCGACCCACTGTACACCCTATGCGCTTCCCCAATCGCGTCCATATAACAGAACAAAGCTGAGCAATGTTCTGGATTCTTTTCTCCAACCACGCTCGCCATGATGGCGAACGCTTGCAGCCAATTAACAAATGTATGCGTGATCAGCCAATACCTCCTCTTTTCGTCATCCTCCTTCTTTGAATCCGCAGGTTTCACCCTATCCAAATTAAACTTTTCCAAGGGCAGCAGTGAAAATATCTCCACATACTCACCCTTTTGAATCTTGTCATGGACCTCCTGTTTCAGATGAGCTCCCAAGGGTCCCCCGAAGCAGATGTAAACCTCACATTTGGCCGCGTCCGCAATCCTGCCCAAGTCAGTCCTTTCCGTGGTCCCCTTATCCCCTGCCTTCTCTGTGCCATCTCCAGCCTGGCTGGGGACCACAGTCACTGGCGGTACTTCCACCCCGGCACCCCCAGTACCCCCTACCACCAAACCACTCACCGGTGCCGTCCATGGGGCCACTTGAGGTGGCTGCCCCTGTCCCCCTTCACATCTACCGAGTAGTGCATGCAGTCCCTGCAATAAGTCTGACAGTTGCGTGCCAGACCCCGCACTGGCAGGCATATTCCCCGCCAATTGCTGGTCCGGCATGACCCCTTCTGATTGCACCCCAGTACCCCCTGGCCCTACCGAACCTGCTGTAACCACCCCCAACAAATCCTGCAAAGCATCAGATAAAGACAAGTTAGTGTTTGACTTACCGGGCTGACCGGGAACTTGCCCCACAGCCGCCACGCTGGTCTCCCTTGCTGGCACCTGTTGTTCTTCCTCCTCAGACACTTCTCCTTCCGACCGCTCCTCCTGTTCCAGGATGGGCGGCGTTGCAAGCCTCCCCGGAGACGATGTCCCTGAGGCCGTATTGTGCTAAAATGGTGGGGCCCTCTTCACCCCTGAAACTTCGCCCCCTGCAGACAGGCGTCGCTGACCTGACCTGGCAGTTTCCTGGCTAGCGTTCTGAAGTCCCACACCCTCAAACAGGCGTCTATTACCTGACCTGACGGGCTCCTGGCTTGCAGGTATGAGTTAGTCTTCACAGTCCTGTCCTGCTGCACGCTGTGCCGGTAGGCCCCGCCCCCTCCCGAGTCTTCTGTCCATCCTAGCCTCTCCTGCACTGTTCCTGCTCGTCTCACCATCCCCCTTGCCCCCCTTGTCTGACCGCTGTTCTGAGGGGGGGGATGCTCTGCTACTGGACCCACGATCCACAGGCGGGGAACCGGCGCCATCGCGGCCCGTGGCCCCGCCCCCCGACACCGGCCAGCGGCGTGTAGACCTCCCAGGGACTCCTGCTACTGCCCGCTGCTGTCTCTTAGCCAGGGGGACCGAACGATCCACCACCGGACTTCTGGGGAGCCTAACGGGCCGAGGTGCGGGCCCTGGTGAAAAGCGCGCCAGAGGTCGTGACCTCCGCGTGCGATGGGACACCTCACCTGGAGTGGATCCGCCCGCTGCATCTGTGATGAGGTCCCCGACCTGACTCTGCAGCCATTCTGGTCCTTTTTCAGCAGCTGCCCTTTTCAGTCTAGCAATGATTAGATCTACGTCGGCCATTTTGTGGAGGAGCAGTGAGAAAAAACTGCCTCCTCCGTCTAACTCTTTCTCACACTGATCCTTAGCTCCACCCCTCCTTTAAATATAACTCCTCCCCCTTCCTTCCAAAGGCTGTTTTCTTACCTCCCCTTTTCTTCTACCACGTTTTCCTTCCCATATTAACCCCTTCAGTGTCTCCCTTAGCCACACTGTCATGCCCGGCCCTCCACTACCCCTCCTTTCAGTCATTATCGCTCCGGGCCTCACTGGAACGGATCTAGCTGAACACTGTGAGCAGGACGCACTGACTGCACTAAATGTAAATAGCAGGAACGGATCTAGCTGAACACTGTGAGCAGGACGCACTGCACTAAATGTAAATAGCAGGAACGGATCTAGCTGAACACTGTGAGCAGGACGCACTGCACTAAATGTAAATAGCAGGAACAGATCTAGCTGAACACTGTGAGCAGGACGCACTGCACCAAATGTAAATAGCAGGAACGGATCTAGCTGAACACTGTGAGCAGGACGCACTGCACCAAATGTAAATAGTCTAGATAGAAGATAACAGGAACGGATCTAGCTAAACTGAATACAGTGTATATATATATATGCAACACCTGGGATGCATATATATACACAATACACTGTAAGTGCAGCTAACTGACTGACTGTTCTGCCTAATCTATCTAACTCAAATCAAATGACACTGTCTCTCTCTCTCTCTATCTCTCAGCACACCGGAACACACACTACACAGGGCCGCCGTGCAGGCGGCCTTATATAGTGTGGGGCGTGTACTAAATCCCCTGAGCCATAATTGGCCAAAGCCACCCTGGCTTTGGCCAATTACAGCTCTCTCTACTGACGGCGCTGTGATTGGCCAAGCATGCGGGTCATAGTGCATGCTTGGCCAATCATCAGCCAGCAATGCACTGCGATGCCGCAGTGAATTATGGGCCGTGACGCGCCACACGAATTTGGCGCGAACGGCCCATATCGTTCGCAATTCGACGGACGGTCGAACAGCCGATGTTCGAGTCGAACATGGGTTCGACTCGAACACGAAGCTCATCCCTAGTGGAGAGCACATGACTGTTGGATAACAGATATGCTTAACATACCCTTTTACCCCCATCTTTTTCCCATTACCCCAATAACTAAGACCACACAAAGATTGGAGTAATAAAAGGCCTTAGCAGCCTACTTTATTTAAACAAATAAATCTTTTAATTAGAAATATAAACATATTAACATTAACTGCAACTGAATATCTCAAGCGTTGGTCTGCGCAATCTCTTAATAATCAAAACATGTCCATAACACACTTGCACTGCGGCCCCATCAAATATATACCATAGGCCTCAAGCCGACAAGCTGGCACAGAGACTAACCAATGACCGCAGTGCCCCATTATCACTTCCCGGCTAACCTCCGTTAACTGGGAACCACCATAAGGACCCATATCAACTTTTTCTCCCAAACCAACTCTTACTTTAGTCATTTTCCTTCTTTTGCACAGACCAACGCCCGCTCTACCAGGATCTCTCCTCGTCCTCAACCTGTAAGAGAATAAAAACACAATCCTCCAAACGCAAATTCCCTTCACCGATAAAAGGGGAGGGTGGGCGGGAACTTTCCTCCACTCTACTGTTACTCCCCCAGGGCGGGATTACCAATTTAAGGCTTACCTTAATACCTCCCCCTCGGCTAACTCCAACTCCTCCTACCAGCTTGGTTAACCCTACTGCTCCCAAAGTCATGCACGCCCTGCACCTAGGCATTGCATGCTGCTGTTCCGGGCTCTCCTTGACTGTTGGATAACAGATATGCTTAACATATCCTTTTACCCCCATCTTTTTCCCATTACCCCAATAACTAAGACCACACCAAGATTGGAGTAATAAAAGGCCTTAGCAGCCTACTTTATTTAAACAAATAAATCTTTTAATTAGAAATATAAACATATTAACATTAACTGCAACTGAATATCTCAAGCGTTGGTCTGCGCAATCTCTTAATAATCAAAGCATGTCCATAACACACTTGCACTGCGGCCCCATCAAATATATACCATAGGCCTCAAGCCGACAAGCTGGCACAGAGACTAACCAATGACCGCAGTGCCCCATTATCACTTCCCGGCTAACCTCCGTTAACCGGGAACCACCATAAGGACCCATATCAACTTTTTCTCCCAAACCAACTCTTACTTTAGTCATTTTCCTTCTTTTGCACAGACCAACGCCCGCCACAGCACCCAGGAATAACACCTTAATCATGGGTGCCCCTCCACACCCGGAGTGCTCTCTGTATGCTGTCTTGTAGGCCTAATGCCCACAAGTCTATACCGACTTCATTCAAGTGAACTCCATCCGCTCTCAGATACCTCCATGTCTCAAACTCTAGCTCAAGGTGCCTAACCGCCACACCCCCATTATTTACCACAAACTTACTCACCGCCCTATTTATTTTCTTACGGGCCCTATTCACACCCTCTACCGACCTGGCCATTCTCCATGACATCCTAGCCACCATGTCAGACCAGACAATGATCATGTTAGGGAAGGCTTGCTTTAACCGCTCGACATCGAGTTTGATGTCACGCAAGATATCCACCATGGCTCTTATGCCCAAATCGTTGCCTCCTACATGGATGACTAATACGTCCGGGGGACTGTCCCTTTGTGCATAGCGATGCACTTCCGACACCAATCTACCCCACAACATGCCTGGGATCCCCAACCACTTAACACAGGCCTCCCTTTTGCCAAAACCTAATTGCCTACCCTCCTTGCGGGCGTCCCCTCTCCGAGCCCCCCAAGCCACATAGGAATGGCCCATAATCCATACCATCCCCGGCACTGCACCTGAAAATAGAAGAACACAAAAGAAAAACACCATACCGTAAGCCCCGGTTTTGTTCCACATTTGCTTGCTACCCCACCCCCAATTACCAAAACCGCAAGCCCCTATAGCTTCCTACAAGTTTACCACCATATGGGGGCGCACGTATGATCGGAACCTATTAGATTCCCACATCCCAATTCGCTTAACTGCTTCCACGTCCATACCATTTCTGGCTGCCTCCGTAGCGGCCCCAATCCTAAAGGAGTGGGACGAAAAACCCTTCTCTTCCAGCCCCAACCCCTTAATACATTTATTAAAAACCGTGACAAACTGAAATCTAGACAGGAACTCGCCCCCCTTATGGAGCAACAAGGGGCCCATTACCGCTGGACGGACCTTCAAAAATTCCCCAACCGCTGTTACCGGGCATAATTGTGATCCCCCAATTGGATACACCTCAACCCTTCTTCCTCTACCCAGTTGATCAGTCTTTGAGTGCCGTAACCACAACTTCAAACCCTCATCACCCCATGACATCTCCTGATACATCAACCCCCCTGGTGTGGTCTTAGAAGGGCTGACCAGTTCCCCTATCCGAAATGCCCCAAAAAATGCCAATAAAAAGGCCGCCGTAAACAACACAACTTCATAACTGGACGTACACACCTGAAACAACTGATTTACTATCCCCTGCAGGATTTCAAACGTCACTGGCCTCCTGGCATCCCGTCGAGAAATCGACTTCCTATAACCCTTCATTGCCTGCCTTATCCAAAAATCCTTTGTCCAATCTGGCCTACCTTGTAGCTTAAAAAGAAACGCTAAACCAGCTACCCTCTTGTTAACCATTGATGCGGACACACCTTCCTCCATTTTCTAGCAATATAGTACAGTACCAGCAAACGCACGTCCTGACCGGCTGGATCCTCCCCCACGCTATCTGCAAACTCACTCCATTCCTTCCATACCTTCGTGTATGCTGCCCATGTCGCCCTACTCACCGACTTCTTTATCCATCCTGCTATGGTGCAAATGCTATCTCCCACAGCCATTCGGGACAGGGTACCCCTTGTTGTTCCGCATCCGGCGCCAACTCCCGGAACCTGTCCCACTGGAAGCGAGACAACGCATCAGCGATGACATTTTCAACCCCCGGTAAATGTACAGCATGCACAAATACATTTAGTTGCAGACAGCGCAAGACTAAATGCCGCAGCAGCCTAATCACTGGCGGCGAGGACGCCGTACTCCTATTAATCACCTGCACCACCCCCATATTGTCACCATGGAATCGCACCTTCAGATCCCTGAATGATGCACCCCATAGCTCCACTGCCAGTACTACCGGAAATAATTCCAGTAGCACCAGATTCCTTGTGAATCCTGCCTCAACCCAGGTCTGAGGCCAAGGCCCAGCGCTCCACTGACCCTGAAAAAATGCCCCAAAACCCGTGGAACCCGCTGCGTCCGTGAACAGTTCCAAGTCAAAATTGCTGACTGGACCCGACATCCAAAACGCCCTACCATTAAAAGACTCCAAAAAGGAATGCCACACCCTCAAATCTGCCCTGTGCGTTTCGCTTAGACGCACAAAATGTTTTGGCGATTTGATTCCACTCGTGCTGGCCGCCAGCCGGCGACTGAACACCCTCCCCATGGGTAATATGCGGCATGCAAAATTAAGCTTGCCCAGAACCGATTGCAGCGTCCGCAGCTGTACTTTACGCAATCCCAAAAGCCCCGCTATTTCCCTTTTAAGGTCCTCTAATTTATCGTCCGGCAGCCTGCATTCCATCGCATCCGAATCCAGGACAATGCCCAAAAACGTGATGACCGTGCAAGGTCCCTCCGTTTTATCAGCAGCCAATGGAATGCCAAATTTTTCTGCAATGTGTTCCAGTGTGGCTAGGAGCACAGCGCAGATGCGCGAAGAAGCCGGACCCATACAGAGAAAATCGTCGAGGTAATGAATTATAGAATTCACCCCCGACACCTCCCGTACCACCCATTCCACAAATGAGCTGAATTGCTCAAATATCGCGCACGATATCGAGCAACCCATGGGTAGGCATTGGTCCACATAGAATTCATTGTCCCAATGACACCCCAATAACCGAAAACTCTCGGGGTGTACAGGCAACAGCCTAAAAGCGGATTCCACATCTGCTTTTGCCATCAAGGCCCCCTTCCCATATCGCCGTACCCATCCCACTGCCGCATCGAATGAAGTGTAAGTCACCGAACACTCCCCGTGATCTATGGCATCATTCACCGACCCCCCTCTAGGGAAGGAGAGGTGGTGAATAAGCCTAAATTTGCCCGGTTCCTTTTTAGGTACCACCCCCAGAGGCGAAACCACCAAATCCTTAAATGGCGCCTCTGGGAATGGACCGCCCATGCGACCCAATGCAACCTCCTTCCTCAGTTTTTCCCTAACTACTTCCGGATGTTGCATTGCAGACCTTAAATTGAGCGACACTGGGGGGATAACCGTTAATGAGCATGGGATCCTGAAACCCACCGAGAAACCCTCATCTAACAATTGTGCAGCTTTCTTGTCAGGATACCTACCTAGAAATGGTCGCATCCTTTCCACTCTCACCGGGGTCCTCCCTTTTGCTTGCAGCCTCTCCTGGACGACCCTTGCCCTGCTTAAAACATCGAGATCCTGGATGAGACCCCCCGCATCCTGAACACTCGTGTTTATACTTACAAGTGGCGCCAAACTTGCAGCTCCCTGTGTTGTATTGCCAGCACAACCCCTTCTTGTTTCCGACCGACTGTCCCTGTGCCGAAGGGCCGCCGGTCCCCCCTTGAAAAAACTGATTGGAGGCCCTCGCCGTAGTCATCAATCTCATCCATAAGCTGATGTCCTTATGGTCCCACCGCAATGCCGGCCGCACTGCCCTCCGCTGACGAAACTGCTCATCGTACCTTAGCCACGCTGTACCCCCATATACCCTATACGCTTCTCCAATCGCATCCTGATAACAGAAAAGAGCCGAGCAATGCTCAGGTTGCTTTTCCCCGATGACGCTTGCCATAATCGCAAACGCCTGCAACCAGTTGGCAAACGTTCTCGGTATCAAGCGGTACCTCCTCTTCTCTTCATCCTCCTTTTTGGAGTCATCTGGCTTCACCCTATCCAGGTTGAATTTCTCCAACGGTAGCAGCGAAAAAATTTCCACGTACTCACCTTTCCACAACTTCTCACGCACCTCCTGTTTCAAATGCGACCCTAACGGTCCCTCATAGCACACATATACCTCACATTTTGCGGCGTCAGCCAACCTGGTTATGTCTTGCCTACCTGCAGCCTCAACCACCGCTGCCGTTTTCGCCGTCCCTTGTGTGCTCTCATTCACCGACTCCACCGCCACGGGTGCTGCCACCACTCCCGTGACCACCGTCCCTGCTGCCGCTATTCCTGATGCCCCAGCACCCCCGGCCGGCGGTATCCAAGATGCCACCGGTCCTGCGGGAGTCTCAAATCTTTTCACCAGCTCCTTTATGCCTGCCAAGAAGCCCATTAGACCAGAGGACTCCCTGCCTCCCTCTGTTCCCTCTACACTATGAACCCCACTCGTACCTACCCCACTGGGCCCCGTACCACTAGGCATAACAAGATTAAGTGATGTAAAATGTGACTCACCTGGCTGCACAGGCGTAACCTCATCAGCCGACCCTCTGGTGTCCACCGCTGTTGTGCTCCTGGACGGTCGGTTCGGCTCCTCCTCTGACCCGGACCACTCTTGGGCTTTATGGCGCTCCTCCACCTCCTCTGATGATGATGAGGGCCCACCCGGCCTGGACACCGTGGCTGCCGCCGGAGTTGGGCCTTGCTGTCCCCGCCTCCGCGCATCTCTCAGGCCATCCGACTTCTGCTTCGCTTTACCTGGGCCGGCGTACTGTGCCTCAGCCCTGCTGTTGTTCGGGTTAGCTGCCCTAACAGGCCGACCCCGATCGCTCCTCCTGTGATGCCCTGCCGCGGAAACTGCAGGCCCAGGCCTCCCTCCATGTGCTCCTCTCCGTGCCTCCTCCATACTTCTTCTGGGGGCGGGGCTTGCGCTCGCCTCCGCTCTGGTTCTAGGCCGCACTGCTGCTCCACGGGCCTCTCCACTCCCAGGCCGCTGTGCTGAGGACCCCCTCGCGCCTCCGCTTGCTCCTCCCGCCATTCGCTTCGCCGGTGGGCCCACCGGGAGTCCGACCGGACCCCTAGGCTGCCGCTGATCCGACCTCCGCTGCTCAGGGGAGAACCGCTCGGGCTGCCGTGACCGCCGTGCCCTGCTGGTGCTGATCTCACCCCCGCTCGGAGCTGGCCCCGCTCTCTGGATGGCCTCCGCGATCGTCTCCTGTAGCCAGGCCGCCCCTCTCACAGCCGCTTCTGCCTTCAGCTGCTCCATCAGTTCCTCCATCTCTGCCATGCTGCTCTGAACTTTCCTCCACTCTACTGTTACTCCCCCAGGGCGGGATTACCAATTTAAGGCTTACCTTAATACCTCCCCCTCGGCTAACTCCAACTCCTCCTACCAGCTTGGTTAACCCTACTGCTCCCAAAGTCATGCACGCCCTGCACCTAGGCATTGCATGCTGCTGTTCCGGGCTCTCCTGGAGGCTGAGAGCACTGGGGGGCTAAGAGTTTGGGGTGGCGAAGAGCACTGGGGGTGCAGAAAAGCAGGGGTGGAGAGTACTGGGGGGTACAAAGAGCAGGGGGGAGTGGAGAGCAATGGGGGGAGCTTGAGAGCACCAGTGGGGGCCAGAAAGAACAGGGAGAACAGGGGTGGAAAGCGCAGGGGACTGGAGAGCACTATGGGGGGCGGAGAGCACTGGCGGGGTTGGAGAGCACATGGGTGTGGGCAAAATGCAGGGGGGAGTGGAGAGTACAGGGGTGGGGAGCAGAGAGCACTGGAGGGGGAGCCAAAAAGAACAGGGGTGGAGAGCACAGGGGGCAGAGAGCACTGGGGGGGGGGGGCTGGAGAGCGATGGGTGGAGCTTGAGAGCACCAGGGGCCAGAAAGAACAGGGGTGGGGAGAATGGGGGCTGGAGAGCACTGGGATGGGGGCTGGAGAGTGATGGGGAGAGCTGGAGAGCACTGGGGGGTGGGAGAAAGAACAGGGGTGGAGAGCACTGGGGGGAGTAGAGAGCACTGGGATGGTGGCTAGAGAAGAATGGGGAGAGCTGGAGAGCTGGGGGGGGCAGAAAGAACAGGGGTGGAGAGAACTGTGGGGGGGCTGGAGAGTGTGGTGGGGGGAGGAGAGCATGGGGGGGGGCAGGGAGGACAAGGAGAACTGGGGGGGGCAGTAAAAGAAGTTGGATAGGAGGATCGGTAGGGCGGGCGCATATAGAGGAAATCTAAAGCTTTCCATATTCCTCCATGCAGCCGCTGAATGCTTGATTGTCCTCCTCTCCCTCCTGCAAGCATTCAGCGGCTGCATGGAGGATAAAAAAAGCAAATTTCCTCTGTATGCAGCCCCCCTGTGTATAAATACATAAGGGGGGATATGATCTCCATGTATAAATACATAAGGGGGATATGATCTCCATGTATAAATACATAAGGGGGGATATGATCTCCATGTATAAATACATAAGGGGGGATATGATCTCCATGTATAAATACATAAGAGGGGATATGATCTCCATGTATAAATACATAAGGGGGGATATGATCTCCATGTATAAATACATAAGGGGGGATATGATCTCCATGTATATATACATAAGGGGGATATGATCTCCATGTATAAATACATAAGGGGGATATGATCTCCATGTATAAATACATAAGGGGGATATGATCTCCATGTATAAATACATAAGGGGGGATATGATCTCCATGTATAAATACATAAGGGGGGATATGATCTCCATGTATAAATACATAAGGGGGGATATGATCTCCATGTATAAATACATAAGGGGGATATGATCTCCATGTATAAATACATAAGGGGGGATATGATCTCCATGTATAAATACATAAGGGGGGATATGATCTCCATGTATAAATACATAAGGGGGGATATGATCTCCATGTATAAATACATAAAGGGGATATGATCTCCATGTATAAATACATAAGGGGGGATATGATCTCCATGTATAAATACATAAGGGGGGGATATGATCTCCATGTATAAATACATAAGGGGGGATATGATCTCCATGTATAAATACATAAGGGGGGATATGATCTCCATGTATAAATACATAAGGGGGGATATGATCACCATGTATAAATACATAAGAGGGGATATGATCTCCATGTATAAATACATAAGGGGGATATGATCTCCATGTATAAATACATAAGGGGGGTATGATCTCCATGTATAAATACATAAGGGGGATATGATCTCCATGTATAAATACATAAGGGGGGATATGATCTCCATGTATAAATACATAAGGGGGGATATGATCTCCATGTATAAATACATAAGGGGGGATATGATCTCCATGTATAAATACATAAGGGGGGATATGATCTCCATGTATAAATACATAAGGGGGGATATGATCACCATGTATAAATATATAAGGGGTCCACATAGTGAACTTGGTGTTGAGTTATTCACTTTTAGGTCATCACAGAGGACAAGGGGGAATCTTTACATCTGGAGGAAAAGAGATTTCATCTCCAAATACGGAAAGGTTTCTTCACAGTAAAAGCTGGGAACATTTGGAATAGACTCCCTCCAGAGGTGGTTCTGGCCAGCTCAGTAGATTGCTATAAGAAAGGCCTGGATACTTTCCTAAATGTACATAATATAACTGGGTACTGACACTTATAAGTAAAGTTGATCCAGGGAAAATCAGATTGCCTTTCGGGGGATCAGGAAGGAATTTTTGTCCACTGTTGTAGCAAATTGGATCATGCTTTGCTGGGGTTTTCACCTTCCTCTGGGTCAACTGTGAGTATAGGGTTGTGTATATAAGATTGTATTATTATTATTATTTTTGATACATGATACATGGAGATCATATCCCCCTTATGTATTTATACATGGAGATCATATCCCCCCTTATGTATTTATACATGGAGATCATATCCCCCCTTATGTATTTATACATGGAGATCATATCCCCCCTTATGTATTTATACATGGGGATCATATCCCCCCCTTATGTATTTATACATGGAGATCATATCCCCCCCTTATGTATTTATACATGGAGATCATATCCCCCCTTATGTATTTATACATGGAGATCATATCCCCCCTTATGTATTTATACATGGAGATCATATCCCCCCTTATGTATTTATACATGGAGATCATATCCCCCTTATGTATTTATACATGGTGATCATATCCCCCTTTAATCTTCTCTTCTCAGGAGAGAATACATTCAGTTCCTCTAATCTCTCCTCATAGCTGAGCTCCTCCATGCCTCTTATCAGTTTGGTTGCCCTTCTCTGCACTTTCTCCAGTTCCCTGATATCCTTTTTAAGAACTGGAGCCCAAAACTGAACTGCATATTCCAGATGAGGTACTAATGATTTGTACAGATGATGTCTCTCTCTCTCTGGAGTCCATACCTCTCTTATACATGATGGCTGCAAATTGGAAGGGGAGGAGCCGGTGGGGCTGGAAGGGGAGGAGCAGGCAGGGCTGGAAGGGGAGGAGCAGGTAGGGTTGGAAGGGGAGGAGGGAGCGGGTGGGGCTTGAAGGGGAGAAGCGGGCAGGGCTGGAAGGAAACGATGCAGGTGGGGCTGTAAGGTAAGGAACAGGCGGGGATAGAAGGTGAGGAGCAGGCTGGGCTGGAAGGGGAGGAGAAGGTAGAGCTGGAAGAAAATAGTAGGTGGGGATGGAAGGTGAGGAGCGGGCGGGGCTAGAAGGGGAGGAGCAGGCGGGGCTGGAAGGGGAGGGGCAGGCAAGACTGGAAGGGGAGGAGCAGGTAGTGCTGTAAGAAGAGGAGTGGGCAGGGCTGGAAGGTGAGGAGGGGGCGGAAGTTGGAAGGGGAGGAACGAGCAGGCCTGGAAGTGGAGGAGCGGGTGGGGCTGGAAAGGGAGGAACAGGTGGGGCTGGAAGGGGAGGACTGGGCAGGGCTGGAAGGGGAGGACTGGGCAGGGCTGGAAGGTATGAGGGCCGAGGCTGGAAGAGGAGGACTGGGCAGGGCTGGAAGGGGAGAAGCGGGCGGGGCTAGAAGGTGAGGAGCGGACGGGGCTGGAAGGGGAGGAGCAGGTGGGGCTGGAAGGAGAGGAGCAGACAGGGCTGGAAGGGGAGGAGCAGCTGGGGCTGGAAGGGGAGGAGCGGGTGGGGCTGGAAGGGGAGGAGCAGACGGGGCTGGAAGGGGAGGAGCAGGTGGGGCTGTAAGGGAAGGAGCAGGTGGGGCTGTAAGGGGAGGAGCGGAAGGGGCTGAAAGGGGAGAAGTGGGCGGGGCTGGAAGGTGAGGAGCAGGTGGGGCTGGAAGGGGAGGAGGGGGCAGGGCTGGAAGGGAAGGAGCGGACGGGGCAGGAAGGTGAGGAGAAGGTGGGGCTGGAAGGGGAGAAGCAGGTGGGTCTGGAAGGGGAGAAGCAGGTGGGTCTGGAAGGGGAGGATGGGGCAGGGCTGGAAGGGAAGGAGCGGGCGGAGCAAGAAGGGGAGGAGCGGGCGGGGGCAGGAAGAGGAGGAGCGGGTGGGGCTGGAAGGTGAGGAGGGGGCAAGGCTGGAAGGGAAGGAGCGGGCGGAGCAGGAAGGGGAGGATGGGGCAGGGCAGGAAGGGGAGAAGCGGGTGGGGCTGGAAGGTGAGGAGGGGGCAGGGCTGAAAGGGAAGGGGCGGGCGTTGCAGGAAGGGGAGGAGCGGGCGGGGCTGGGCAAGCACATTGTGCCGCACAGGGCAAGCGTTGTCGGTCACAGACAGGAGCGTTGCTGAACGTTTGCATTACTCGCTTGTTTCTGATCAGGCATTTAGCAACCAGAAAAGCGCTTAATACAAAAGTTTATCTTATCTGACAAAGTCGCATGACAAGTCACAAATGTGTGAATGGAGCCTTGAAGTCACCTGTGAGTGACGGGATAAAAAAATAGAATTATATTATATAACAAACAATATGAATGTAGACGATATAAGACGTACCCTTCATCCCCCGCACATGGCGTGTGCTGAGTACCCCCTCACTTCATACACATTACTATTAGAGGAGATTTCATTTCTTCCGCACACATGGACAGGAATGGATCTTTCCGGAGATTTCTTCTTTATTTTGTAATTACAGAATCCTTTGTAGAGATTTCCATCATCCGGAGATCCTCCCATCACCCACACGTCTTACACACAATATTCACCACTGACGTGTGCAGCTCAGAATGTACAAGAGAACTTTGAACGATGATGTTTATTTGTAGCAAAAAATAACAAATTGCCCCCCCTTCACCTATACATGAGAAGAAGTAACTCCTCCCCCTCACCTATACATGAAAAGAAGTAACTCCTCCCCCTCACCTATACATGAGAACAGGTAACCTACCTCCCCCTTCACCTATATATAAGAACAGGTAACCCCCCTCCACCTTCACCTATACATGAGAACAGGTAACCCCCTCCCCCTTCACCTATACATGAGAACAGGTAACTCCCCTCCCCCTTCACCTATACATGAGAACAGGTAATCCCTCCCCCTCACCCATACATGAGAACAGGTAACCTCCCTCCCCCTTCACCTATATATAAGAACAGGTAACCCCCCTCCACCTTCACCTATACATGAGAACAGGTAACCCCCTCCCCCTTCACCTATACATGAGAACAGGTAACCCCCCTCCCCCTTCACCTATACATGAGAACGGGTAATCCCTCCCCCTCACCTATACATGAGAACAGGTAATCCCTTCCCCTCACCTATACATGAGAACAGGTAATCCCTCCCCCTCACCTATACACGAGAACAGGTAACTCCCCCTCACCTATACATGAGAACAGGTAATCCCTCCCCTTCACCTATACATGAGAACAGGTAATCCCTCCTTCTCACCTATACATGAGAACAGGTAACCCCTCCTCCTCACCTATACATAAGAACAGGTAATCCCCTCCCCCTTCACCTATACATGAGAACAGGTAATCCCTCCTCCTCACCTATACATGAGAACAGGTAACCCCCCCTCCCCCTTCACCTATACATGAGAACAGGTAACCCTCCTACCCCTCACCTATACATGAGAACAGGTAATCCCTCGCCCTCACCTATACATGAGAACAGGTATCCCCCTCCCTCTTCACCTATACATGAGAACAGGTATCCACCCTCCCCCTTCAACTATACATGAGAACAGGTAACCCCCCTCCCCCTCCACCTATACATGAGAACAGGTAACCCCCTCCCCCTTCACCTATACATGAGAACAGGTAATCCCTCCCCCTCACCCATACATGAGAACTGGTAACCCCCCTCCCCCTCACCTATACATGAGAACAGGTAATCCCTTCCCCTCACCTATACATGAGAACAGGTAATCCCTCCCCCTCACCTATACACGAGAACAGGTAACCCCCCTCCCCCTCACCTATACATGAGAACAGGTAATCCCTCCCCCTCACCTATACATGAGAACAGGTAACCCCCCTCCCCCTTCACCTATACATGAGAACAGGTAACCCCCCTCCCCTTCACCTATACATGAGAACAGGTAATCCCTCCTTCTCACCTATACATGAGAACAGGTAACCCCCCTCCTCCTCACCTATACATGAGAACAGGTAATCCCCTCCCCCTTCACCTATACATGAGAACAGGTAATCCCTCCTCCTCACCTATACATGAGAACAGGTAATCCCCTCCCCCTTCACCTATACATGAGAACAGGTAATCCCTCCTCCTCACCTATACATGAGAACAGTTAATCCCCTCCCCTTCACCTATACATGAGAACAGGTATCCCCCTCCACCTTCACCTATACATGAGAACAGGTATCCCCCTCCCCCTTCACCTATACATGAGAACAGGTATCCCCCTCCCCCTTCACCTTTAAATGAGAACAGGTAATCCCTCCCCCCTCACTTATACATGAGAACAGGTAACCCCCCCTCCCCCTCACCTATACATGAAAACAGGTAACCCCTTCCTCTCACCTATACATGGGAACAAGCAATCCCTCCCCCTCACCTATACACGAGAACAGGTAACCCCCCTTCCCTTCACCTATACATGAAAACAGGTAATCCCTCCCCCTCACCTATACATGAGAACAGGTAATCCCTCCTCCTCACCTATACATGAGAACAGGTAACCCCTCCCCCTCACCTATACATGAGAACAGGTAATCCCCCTCCCCCTCACCTATACATGAGAACAGGTAACCCCTCCCCCTTACCTATACATGAGAACAGGTAATCCCCCTCCCCCTCACCTATACATGAGAACAGGTAACCCCTCCCCCTTACCTATACATGAGAACAGGTAATCCCTCCTCCTCACCTATACATGAGAACAGGTAACCCCCCTTCCCCTTCACCTATACATGAGAACAGGTATCCCCCCTCCTGCTTTCCCTCATAATCATTTATAAGCCTTCTGACAATAAACTATGTATGGACAATGCTGATCCAGAAGCAGATATTGCTCTATGAAGAACTTGATGAATGTTCTCCTGATTTTCAGGTGTCATTTTCTCTATAAATGAAGGGATTGTGCATTTTGGGGGCTGTGGTTTGGGGGGACTGTGTTTAGGGGGCCATGGTTTGGGGACCCTTGGTTTGGGAGGACCGTGGTTTGGGGGGCCATGGTTTGGGGAGCCGTGGTTTGGGGGCCTTGGTTTGGGGAGCCATGGTTTGGGGGGCCATGGTTAGGAGAGCCGTGGTTTGGGGGCCATGGTTTGGGGAACTGTGGTTTGGGGGGCCATGGTTAGGTGAGCTGTGGTTTGGGGGGACTGTGGTTTGGGGAGCCGTGGTTTGGGGGGACTGTGGTTTGGGGGCCATGGTTTGGGAGGACTGTGGTTTGGGGGCCATGGTTTGGGAAGCCGTGGTTTGGGAGGACTGTGGTTTGGGGGGCCATGGTTTGGGAGGACTGTGGTTTGGGGGGCCATGGTTTAGGGGGGTCGTGGTTTGGGGAGCCATGGTTTGAGGAGCCGTGGTTTGAGGGGCCATGGTTAGGGGAGCCGTGGTTTGGGGGGCCATGGTTTGGGAGGACTGTGGTTTGGGGGTTCATGGTTTAGGGGGGTCGTCAGTTGGGGGGCCATGGTTTGGGAGGACTGTGGTTTGGGGGGCCATGGTTTAGGGGGGTCGTGGTTTGGGGGGCCATGGTTTGTGAGGACTGTGGTTTGGGGGCCATGGTTTAGGGGGGTCGTGGTTTGGGGGAGGCATGGTTTGTAACACTTCCTTACTTGAAGATGCAGCTGGAGAAGAAACACTTTGTGATCAACCAGAAGCAGCAGAACGAGTGTTTCTGGAAGGAGAACTCTGGAGGGAAAAGCTCCTCCCACTTTCATTCTTCTCATCATTTCATTCCATAAAGTTTTATTAAAGAAAGTGATGTAATATTTGAATGTCGGGTATTTGATTTCCTATTATTTTTTCAGTCGGTGTTATTTATTCAGTGTAAGAGGATGGTGCGGTTGATTACAGTAAAATGTAAGTTTAGTTTTATGTGATATTAATCTCTGTTATTGGTAATTGTTATTGTTGTTGTGATCTTTGTATCGTCTTGTTAAATGTAATCTCCGTCATTTCCTCTTGGGGATTAATAAAGTATTCTGAATCTTAAACTGTAATAATTTTATACCTTATATAGAAAGATTTATATCAATAAAACATAAAATACAACACAAAGTATCTGACAAAAGTAAGTACACCCCTCAGTGACATTTGTGTAAATCTTTTCTTCTATCTTTTCATGTGACAACACTGAAGAAATGACACTTGGCTACAATGTAAAGTAGTGAGTGTACAGCTTGTATAACAGTGTAAATTTGCTGTCCCCTCAAAATAACTCAACACACAGCCATTAATGTCTAAACCGCTGGCAACAAAAGTCAGTACACCCCTAAGTGAAAATCTCCAATATATTCTATATTCTAAGCATGTAACATTAAAAAGAATCTGTTTTTTTTAAGCACCTGATTGGAGTCAAAGGCTGTAATAGTCTTCAAGAAAGGTGAACTGGAAGCGCAGAGCATTGCACCCGCAGTCCACCCAGTTGTGTTAGAAAAGCAAATGAATATGAACCATGGAGGACACAGGAGCCGCTGCATGTCCCACAGCTCGCCGCTGTTACCCATCACCAGGATGGGGTAAGTGTGTGCCAGTCAGACGTGATCGGGGGGGCACAGAGGCTGCAATTTGATGTTTTTTTCAGTATTCATCCATCCCTTTTTGACTACGGTGTCCCCATATTCTGATGGCTCCTTCCAGCAGGATAATGCACCATGTCACAAAGCTCCAATCATCTCACCACTGGACAATGAGGTCCCTGTCCTCCAATGGCCTCCACACTCACCACATCTCATCCAATAGAGCACCTTTGGGATGTGGTGGAACGGGAGATTGGCATCATGGATGTGCAGCTGACAAATCTGCAGCAACTGTGTGATGTTATCAGGTCACTATGGAGCAAAATCTCTGAGGAACGTTTCCAACATCTTGTTGTATCTATGCCACCAAGAATGAAGGCAAAAGGGGGTTCAACTATCAAGGGGGACCTAATAAAGTGGCCAGTCAGTGTATAGATATATATACAGTGGGGCAAAAAAGTATTCAGTCACCACCAATTGTACAAGTTCTCCCACTTAAAAAGATGAGAGAGGTCTGTAATTGTCATCATAGGTATACCTCAACTATGAGATACGAAATGTGGAAACAAATCCAATCACATTGTCTGATTTCTGAAAGAATTTATTTGCAAATTATGGTGGAAAATAAGTATTTGGTCTCCTACAAACAAGCGAGATTTCTGGCTCTCACAGACCTGTATCTTCTTCTATAAGAGGCTCCTCTCTCCTCCACTCATTACCTGTATTAATGGCACCTGTTTGAACTTGTTATCAGTATAAAAAGACACCTGTCCACAACCTCAAACAGTCACACTCCAAACTCCACTATGGTGAAGACCAAAGAGCTGTCGAAGGACACCAGAAACAAAATTGTAGACCTGCACCAGGCTGGGAAGACTGAATCTGCAATAGGCAAGCAGCTTGGTGTGAAGAAATCAACTGTGGGAGCAATAATTAGAAAATGGAAGACATACAAGACCACTGATAATCTCCCTCGATCTGGGGCTCCACGCAAGATCTCACCCCGTGGGGGCAAAATCATCACAAGAACGGTGAGCAAAAATCCCAGAACCACACGGGGGGGACCTAGTGAATGACCTGCAGAGAGCTGGGACCAACGTAACAAAGGCTACCATCAGTAACACACTACACCGCCAGGGACTCAGATCCTGCAGTGCCAGACGTGTCCCCCTGCTTAAGCCAGTACATGTCCGGGCCCCGTCTGAGGTTTACTAGAGAGCATTTGGATGATCCAGAAGAGGATTGGGAGAATGGCATATGGTCAGATGAAACCAAAGTAGAACTGTTTGGTAGAAACACAACTCGTCGTGTTTGGAGGATTGAGAATGCTGAGTTGCAACCAAAGAACACCATACCTACTGTGAAGCATGGGGGTGGCAACATCATGCTTTAGGGCTGTTTCTCTGCAAAGGGAACAGG
Organism: Lithobates septentrionalis; assembly: GCA_037952835.1. Lineage (NCBI taxonomy): Eukaryota > Metazoa > Chordata > Amphibia > Anura > Ranidae > Lithobates > Lithobates septentrionalis. The sequence continues at coordinate 140,887 of JBBDGP010002085.1, read as the reverse complement.
ACGACTGATCCATGTACATGAAAGAATGAATGGGGCCATGTATAGTGAGATTTTGAGTGCCAACCTCCTGGCATCAGCAAGGGCATTGAAGATGAAACGTGGCTGGGTCTTTCAGCATGACAATGATCCCAAACACACCGCCCGGGCAACGAAGGAGTGGCTTCGTAAGAAGCATTTCAAGGTGCTGGAGTGGCCTAGCCAGTCTCCAGATCTCAACCCCATAGAAAACCTTTGGAGGGAATTGAAAGTCCGTGTTGCCCAGCGACAGCCCCAAAACATCACTGCTCTAGAGGAGATCTGCATGGAGGAATGGACCAACATACCAGCAACAGTGTGTGACAACCTTGTGAAGACTTACAGAAAACGTTTGACCTCTGTCATTGCCAACAAAGGAGATATAACAAAGTATTGAGATGAACTTTTCATATTCACCAAATACATATTTTCCACCATAATTTGCAAATAAATTCTTTCAAAAATAAGACAATGTGATTGGATTTGTTTCCACATTTTGTCTCTCATAGTTGAGGTACCTATGATGACAATTACAGGCCTCTCTCATCTTTTTATGTGGGAGAACTTCCACAATTGGTGGTGACTAAATACTTTTTTGCCCCACTGTATATATATATATATAAACCTTATTAACCACTTGCTGCCCGCCCACCATCAAATGATAGCGGGGCAGTGCGGCTCTCGTTCTGGGACAACGTCATATAATGGCCTCCCAGAACGACCGCTCTTGCGTGCCCCCGGGGGTGCGCAGCACGGCGATCATGGGCGTGCCGTGTTTCTAGGACACGGCGCGACCCCGATCTCTGTAAAGGGCCGCGGCTGTGGCTCTTTAACCATGTGATCGGCTGTGTCCAATCACAACTGGTCACATGTAAACAAGAAATAAACAAGAAAGTGACGGTAATCGGCACTCCTTGCCTCACACTGACAGACTGTGAGGAGAGGAGAGCTGATCAGCGGCATTTCCTCCCAGGGGACAGCTAGGGATGTAATCAATTAAGTGCCCATAAATGCCAGCAATCATTGGCCATTAGTGATGCCAGTCAGTGCTCATCACTGCTGCCCATCAGTGCCCATCAGTGCCGCCCATCAGTGCCACCTATCCATGCTGCCTATTTGTGCCCACCAGTGCTGCCTATCTGTGCCCAGTGCCCACCAGTGCCACCCATTAGTGCCACCTATTAGTGACCATAAGTGCGGCATATTCGTGCCTCCTCATCAGGGCCCATAAGTGCCGCTTCATCAATGCAAATCAGTGCCCATCAGTGAAGGAGAAAAATTACTTATTTACAAAATTTACTGACAGAAACTTTTTATTTTTCAAAATTTTTGATCTTTTTTTTTTTTTAAGGAAAAAATAAAAAACCCAGAAGTGATGAAATACCAGCAAAAGAAAGCTCTATTTGTGGGAAGAAAATGATAAAAATGTAGTTTGGGTACAGTGTTGTATGACCGCGTAATTGTCATTCAAAGTGGGACAGCGCTGAAAGCGGAAAATTGTCCTGGGCAGGAAGGGGGGGAAGTGCCCGGTATTGAAGTGGTTAACCACTTGCCACCCGCCATATAGCAAAATGACGGCGGCAAAGTGGTTTCAACACCCTGACTGGGCGTCATATGACGTCCTCAGGATATTAAGCCGCTGCGCGCCCCCGGGGGCACATATCATGGCGATCGTTGTTGCGCTGTGTCAGTCTGACACCCCGCAACTCCGATCTAGGTAAAGAGTCTCTGACGGAGACTCTTTACCACGTGATCAGCCGTGTCCAATCCAATCCAATCACAGCTGATCACGATGTAAATAGGAAGAGCCGGTGATCGGCTTTTCCTCACTCGCGTCTGTCCGATCGGCTGCTCTCCTGACAGGGGGGTCTGTGCTGATTGTTTAACAGCACAGCCCCCCTCGGATCCCACCCAGGACCACCGGGGAAGCCACCCAGGACCACCAGGATGGCCATCCACACTGGACCACCATGTATGCCCCCTAGACCCCCAGGGAAATACTAATCTGTGCCCAGGCAGCTGTCAATCAGTGCCCACTCACAATGCCTACCACTGCCAGTGCCACCAGGGATGCCTATCAGTGCCACTTATCAGTGCCCAGCAGTGCCGCCTATCAGTGCCCATCAGTGCCACCCATAAGAACCCATCTTTGCAGCCTTTCAGTGCCCATCAGTGTCACCTATCAGTGCCCACCAGTGCCACCCATGAGTGCCCATCAGTGCCGCCTATCAATGCCCATCAGTGCTGCATATCAGTGCCCATCGTCAGTGCCCGCTCATTAGTGCCACCTTATCGGTGCCGCCTTAACAGTGCCTATCAGTGAAAGAGAAAACGTACTTATTTACAAAAAATTTTAACAGAAACAAAAGCAAAACTTTTATTTTTTTCTAAATTTTCGGTCTTTTTTTAGTTTGTTTAGCAAAAAATAAAAACTGCAGAGGTGATGAAATACCACCAAAAGAAATCTATTTGTGGGAAGAAAATGATAAAAATGTAGTTTGGGTACAGTGTTGTATGACCGCGTAATTGTCATTCAAACTGCGACAGCGCTGAAAGCTGAACATTGTACTGGGAAGGAAGGGGGGGAAGTGCCCGGTATTGAAGTGGTTAAACAAACACAGTTCAAGTCAGCTGAGCAATTGTAGGCTCCCGATGTACGTTCGATGTTTTCTATGCACCGCCCCCTCCGCGTTTTCTGCGTCCTTTCACAGACTATAGAACAGTGAAAAATGTTTTGCTGTGTGGGATCGCTGATCAGAGGTCAGGTGACCCTCTATATTCTTTATCTCTATATTCTGTATATTCTGTATATTCTGTATATTCTCTATATTCTCTATATTCTGTATTATCTGTATCTCTATACTCTATATTATATATTCTCTATATTCTGTATATTCTCTATATTCTGTAATCTGTATCTCTATACTCTATATTATATATTCTCTATATTCTGTATATTCTGTATCTCTATATTCTCTATATTATGTGTCTCTATATTCTCTATATTATGTATCTCTATATTCTCTATACTCTATATTCTCTATATTCTGTATATTCTGTATCTCTATATTCTCTATATTATGTGTCTCTATATTCTCTATATTATGTATCTCTATATTCTCTATACTCTATATTCTCTATATTCTGTATCTCTATACTCTATGTTCTCTATATTCTGCATATTCTGTATAATCTGTATCTCTATATTCTCTATATTCTGTATCTCTATACTCTATGTTCTCTATATTCTGCATATTCTGTATATTCTGCATATTCTGTATATTCTGTATCTCTATATTCTGTATATTCTGTATATTCTGCATATTCTGTATATTCTGTATCTCTATACTCGTCTTGAAAAAGCGCACGGTCACGTGTGGGAAATGCATAGATGGAGGTAGTTCCAGACTAGCCTCATGCTCTACCATACGCCCCATCTAATGTGTGTGTGGTCCTCCCGTACCGCCATCTTCCCTTGGCCTTCATGGATAAGTCTGCTCTTTATTGACTCACGAGCCCTCGTAGTTATCTTCCTGGTCAGCTGACCGGCAACTCTCACAGTCAAGACATCGCGGACTACGAGTGCACCGCGCTGTGTGGACACTCTCCAAATCTAAACCAATACGTCATTATTCATAGTCACTTCAGTGATATCTTTGGGGATCGGATCGAATGAAGGCGGTTCCAGACATTGGAGTGGTGGGAGCCTCCGGGCTCTGTCATGCGTTTACCGTCCCTTTCCTTGCCCGCTCCCCCTCAGGCTAGCCATAGACGGGTCGAATTTCGAATTAATTTTCTTTTGAAAATCAGAAAATTTGTGCGTTTTGTGATCCGACGGCGCCACCATCGATTTCAAAATCCGACCAACCAAGCCCTTCAATCTCACCTCCAGAAAACTATTTTCTTTCCGGGAATTTTCTTTTCTTGCACATGCCCATTTCTTTTTCGATTACATTTCACGCACGATTCTCCCATCATTGATTAGAAAATCGTTTGTTTTTAAAAAAAATTTCCAACATGTCTGATTACTCGAATTCGACGGGCGCAGGAAAATCGGCTGTTGCTGCAGCCCCACTAACGGTGCGAAATACGAACAAAAATTCTTAGATAAAATTTTCGAAAAAGACAATTCTTTCTAAATTCGACCCGTGTATGGCCTGCCTAACACATGAACATTGAGTACACCTACATGTACTGTGCACTGTCAGCTCTGCCAATGGGACTCAACTACATAATATTCCATGAATGCTCAATCCTCTCATTCATTTCACCCTGATCACTCCCAACCCCCGGGGTGCTGGTCTATGTATGACCGATCGTACTAGACCAGCTTACTACTACCTCGCTCAATGATATGTTATCTAATCAAAAAATGCAGCACTTAAAAATAAAGAGTGATCAAATAAAGTTGTATTACCAACAATACTAGATGAAAATGAGGTGATAATGTCCACCACGTGAATAGATGCTGTAATACCTGCGGACACAGTGAGAACCAAAAAGGTCTGCTATCCAGGGCTTTTTTTTTCTCAGAGAATAGGTGCAGGAACTCCCCCTTTTGGGAGTTACCCATTGTCTTTGCCCCTACCTACCTCTGAGCACCAGTCCTTGGTTCCACCCCCTACCCACCTCCCAGCACTGCCCCTTTTAGAGAATACAGAACCAAGTGACATTTGTGGTACTAAGTAATTTGTATGGAATTTGTTATTGATAACAAGAAAAGCAGTAAAATAGACCCCCCCACAGCCAACAACAATAGACCCCCCACCCCTGCAACAATGGACCACCTACAACAAAATACCACCCAGCAATAATATACCCTCTAGCAGCCAGCTATAATAGACTGCTCCCTCAACAGTAGATCCCTCCCAGCGACAACTGATCCCCCAGCAACATAAGACCCACCCCAGCAACAATAGACCCCCCCCCCCCCAATCAACCCTTCTGCAGAAATAAATCCCCTCCAGCAACAATAGATCCATCAACAGCCAGCATCAATAGACACTGTAGCACAACCCAGCACTCCTTGCCATTACATACATTCAGTGGTGGAGGTGCTGGAACTGCGTTGCCCCCGCGTTCCTGCTGAAAAAAAAAGCCCTGCTGGTATCGATGAACAAAGTCAGTAGGTTAGTATTTCTGAGACATCATTAGCACAGAAGACATCAATGAAGACATGTTGATAAGGAAAACTTGTGAGGAGACCGCCACCAATTGTATGAAGGCTTACCGGAAAGGTTGGACTTAAAGGGGCATACACCTCTTAAGTCAAACAGGCTTGTGGTAATATACACCCTTGATGATGTAGAACCAACAGCAATCCGGATAGCCACGATCACACTAGAACTTAAACAGTACTGGTCTCCAGTGTGTTCCCAAACGGACAGGAAATATAGTTCAGATGGTGAGGAGGACAGCCAGGGAGGATTAACATGCTCACACGATGAAACCAAAATAGAAAAAAAGGTTCCACAGTGTGAATGAATGAATGAATGACTTGTATAGCGCTGCAAATGAGAACTGAATTGCCTCAAGGCGCTTGATCCGTCCTGTGTCGTTCAGCTCCTTAGAAGACGTAGGTCTTAAGTTTTTTTCTGAAGGCCTGATGGTTTTCTTCCAAGCGGATGTTAGTTGGTAGAGCGTTCCATAGAGCGTTCTTCGGTCTCTCTTGGATTTGTAGCGGGACTTGGGAATGAAGAGTAGGTTTTGGTTCGCTGATCGCAGATTGCGATTAGGTGTGTAGTGTTTTATTTTCTCTCGGAGGTATTGAGGAGCGTTTCCTTGTAGGCATTTGTGGGTGAGGCAGAGAGTCTTGAATGTGATCTGATTCTTTACGGTTAGCCTATGTAGGCTCCTCAGGGACGAAGAGATGGATTCCCAGGGTTTTTTTTCCTGTTATCAGTCTTGCTGCCGTATTTTTGGTGAGTTGTAGGCGTGCAATCTGTTATTTAGTTAGTCCTATGTAGAGGGAGTTTGCGTAGTCGAGTCGGGAATCGATGATTGTACCAACTACTGCTGCTTTGTCTTCTTCTGGGATGAAGAGGATGAGTCTACGTAGCATGCGGAGAAGATGGTGCGACCCTCTGACTGCTGATCCTATTTGTGCATCCATTGACATTTCTGAGTCAAATATGACTCCGAAACTTTTGGCTTTGGTGCTTTGGGCGATAGTCTGTCCAAAGATGGTGGGAGGTGTCCACGGGGTTTTGGTTCCAGTATTTCGGTTTGCGTGTAGGAGAAGAAGCTCTGTTTTGGATCTGTTGAGTTTGAGGGAGCTAGTGGTCATCCAGTCGTCTATCAATGTGAGACATTTTTCTAGTTGGTGATATTGGTCTTTTTGTCCAGTAATGCGAAAGTAGAGTATGATAACGTTTTAAAATTGTTTTATTAAAAAAGGTAAAAAAAGTTTGACACTCACATTACAAATGCGATCAGCAATTAAAAGACATAAGATGGCACAATGGTGATGGCGGAACTCCATCCGACGCGTTTCGTCTGATTAGACGTCATCTGGGGATATCTTAATTATTCAACTTACCAGGAATTCCATCAATCTGTGAATATTGGTCCCAATACCAGTCCCAAATGGACACTTAGCTATTAGTATACTGGTAAATCCAGGTAAATACCATCCATGATATGTATATGAAATTCTTGGCTCTAATGCAGCCTCATCTATTACCATTGTGTCTGGGCGTGCATGTTGTGTATGTGTGTATGGGGCCTTCAGTTCTGGTGCCTTATTGTGACAACGTTGTCAAATTTGTATGAGTGTGTTTTTTACTATTGTGGGTATGTTGGGAAACCAATTCCACACTAATGTAATTTGTGTTACATGTAGTGATTTTTAACATAATATTGATAGATTAATAAAGCTAATTAGATTTCCATAAGCGGTATACCGTGGCTGATCCTCCTTATTGCTTTCCTGGGACATCTCTTTGCCCCCCCCCAACAAATCTTTTCTATACTCAGAACGCACCTGCCTCTTCATCCAACCATCTGATGAGGAAAAATAACTTTCCTCACACCGGTGGAACCTAATTAACGTTGCTGACAGCACTCATAGCGAACAAGTTAACGAGGGAACAATAACTGGGACACTGAGATTGCTGACTCCCCACCCCCACCCCCCCGGGTGGCACAGGTTGAGTGCGTAGATCAAAATCTAATTAGAAAACATTTTTCCCGTCTAATTGGCTCACCTTTTGTCCTCCAGAAATCTACGAAGTATTAATAATGTGAAGCCAAGGTACCCCCTTCAGATTATTCTAATTGACACATTGAAGCAACTATTGTTATAATTAGTGTGCGGATTTTCTTTACCGCTCCGGTGATAATTGAGGAAAATAAGTGGAATTTGGGGGAGATGGGAAGACGTGACATTGTGCTTCCTGGATCAAGTAACAAAACCGCCATTGTGAGGACGGGATGTGGATGATTGTTGTAAGTTACTCAATACTCTGCTTTTGTTACTTTGTTTATTTGCTGCGATACGTTATATTCTCTCCTTATAGCAGGGGTTCTTATATGGGGGGATCTATACCCATTGGGGCTGGAGTACCAAATGATGGGGTACCGAGTGTAGTGTCGGGGTGATTATGCTCATGTGGTGGGTGCTTTTCCAATGAGTTGCACCAGTCCAAACTGTGTTTTAGGGCGTGGCAGCCCACTTTAATTAGAAAGAATGAAGGAAAAAAGTTCACATAGACATCACTTTCCTACGCAGGGGCTCTTCCACAACAGTTAACTGAAAATGCCAAGCCACCTGGCTCCCTTGTCAGCAGCACCCCTGCTCTTCTTAACAGTCTCTCTGACTGTATTGCTTTCTTTGTTCCCTTTGCTCACTTAGCCTCTAGTCACAGCTCTTGACTTTTGCCTGAGGCTCCTCTGACCTCTGGGTGAGACCTCCTGTCTCTTGACTTTTGGCTGAGGCTCCTTTGACCCCTGGGTGAGACCTCCTGTCTCTTCACTTCTGGCTGGGGCTCCTCTGACCCCTGGGTGAGACCTCCTGTCTCTTGACTTTTGGCTGAGGCTCCTTTGACCCCTGGGTGAGACCTCCTGTCTCTTGACTGCTGGCTGGGGCTCCTCTGACCCCTGGGTGAGACCTCCTATCTCTTGACTACTGGCTGGGGCACCTCTGACCCCCTAGGTGAGACCTCCTGCCTCTTGACTCCTGACTGGGGCACCTCTAATGCCTGGGTGAGACCTCCTGTCTCTTCACTTCTGGCTGAGGCACCTCTGACCCCTGGGTCAGACCCCCTGCCTCTTGACTCCTGGCTGGAGCACCTCGCACCCCTGGGTGAGACCTCCTGTCTCTTAACTCCTGGCTGGGGCACCTCTGACCCCTGGGTGAGACCTCCCATCCCGTGACTCCTGGCTGGGGCACCTCTTAACCCTGGGGAGATGTCATGTCTCTTGACTCCTGGCTGGGGCTCCTCTGACCCCTGGGTGAGACCGCCTGTCTCTTGACTCCTGGCTGGGGCACCTCTTACCCATGGGTGAGACCTCTTGTCTCTTGACTCCTAGCTGGAGTACCTATGACCCCTGAATGAGACCTCCTGTCACTTGACTTCTGGCTGGGGCTCCTCTGACCCCTGGGTGAGACCTCCTGTCTCTTGACTTCTAGCTGGGGCTCCTCTGACCCCTGGGCAAGACCTCCTGTCTCTTGACTTCTGGCTGAGGCTCCTTTGACACCTGGGTGAGACCTCCTGTCTCTTGACTCCTAGCTGGGACACCTCTGACCCCTTGGTGAGACCTCCTGTTCCTCGACTCCTGGCTGAGGCACCTCTGGCCCCTGGGTGAGACCTCCTGCCCTGTGACTCCTGGCTGGGGCACTCTTAACCCTGAGGAGATCTCATGTCTCTTGACTCCTGGCTGGGGCTCCTCTGACCCCTGGGTGAGACCATCTGTATCTTGACTAGTGGCTGGGGTTCCTCTGATCCCTTGGTGACACCTCCTGTCTCTTAACTCCTGGCTGGGGCACCTGTTACCCCTGGGTGAGACCTCCTCTCTCTTGACTTCTGGCTGGGGCACCTCTAGATAAACCCGCCCAGTCACATGATCCACTAAGGTGGCACTCTGACTCTATGAAATACATTCAAGGCTTGAATAAAATGGGGATCGATGGTAAGATGAGTATAAAAACCATTGCCATCTATCCCCATTTTATTCAAGCGTTGAATGTATTTCATAGAGTCAGAGTGCCACCTTAGTGGATCATGTGACTGGGCGGGTTTATCTCCCCAGCACACAGATACCACAACAAAGATGGCATTTTGTACGGCTTGAGGAAGGAGCAGGCATGCTCCAAACGCGAAGCCACCTCCTCTTACCCTGCACCCGGAAGTGATGTCATCTCCGATCGCCCCTGTGTTCCCTGCTGTTCTCATAGGCTGCGAATGCTGGAATCTCCCTGCACAAGCTATCAGCTGCACATCAGAGACATGAATGTTTAGGAGATTACTATCATGCTTGTGTTTATGCTCCCTTTGTGAGTAGTTTCACTTTTGACTTATCATTAAATGGTTTACCAATACTGCACTTAGAGGTGCTGTGTTTCTTTACCTTTGTTGCATTGCAGAGACTGCTTCTAGCTCTTCACACTGGCTGCCCTTAGTGCTGGTACATGGATTCCTATCCCTCTTCATCTTAGAGACTGTTGCTATGGACTTTGTCCCTCCTATTGAGAGACTCTTTTAATCACATTTATTTGATCTGTGTACACCTCCAGGGTCTCTCCTCAAATGAGCGCTGAGTTTATTTTTTGTCTACATAAAGATGGCCTAGGCTATAAGAAGAATGCCAAGACCCTGAAACTGGGCTGCAGCACGGTGGCCAAGACCATACAGCGGTATAACAGGACAGGTTCCACTCAGAACAGGCTTCGCCATGGTCCACCAAAGAAGTTGAGGTCACATGCTCAGCATCATATCCAGAGGTTGTCTTTGGAAAATAGACGTATGAGTGCTGCCAGCATTGCTGTAGAAGTTGAAGGGGTGGGGGGTCAGCCTGTCAGTGCTCAGACCATACGCCGCACACTGCATCAAATTGGTCTGCATGGCTGTCGTCCCAGAAGGAAGCCTCTTCTAAAGATGATGCTCAAGAAAGACCACAAACAGTTTGCTGAAGACAAGCAGACTAAGGAGATGGATTACTGGAACCATGTCCTGTGGACTGATGAGACCAAGATAAACTTATTTGGTTCAGATGGTGACAAGCGTGTGTGGCGGCAACCAGGTGAGGAGTACAAAGACAAATGTGTCTTGTCTACAGTCAAGCATGGTGGTGGGAGTGTCATGGTCTGGGGCTGTATGAGAGCTGCCGGCACTGGGGAGCTACAGATCATTGAGGGAACCATGAATGCCAACATGTACTGTGACCTACTGAAGCAGAGCATGATCCCCTCCCTTCAGAGACTGGACCGCAGGGCAGTATTCCAACATGATAACCACCCCAAACACACCTCCAAGATGACCACTGCCTTGCTAAAGAAGCTGAGGGTAAAGGTGATGGACTGGCCAAGCATGTCTCCAGACCTAAACCCTATTGATCATCTGTGGGACATCCTCAAATGGAAGGTGGAGGAGCGCAAGGTCTCTAACATTCACCAGCTCTGTGATGTCATCATGGAGGAGGGGAAGAGGACTCCAGTGACAACCTGTGAAGCTCTGGTGACCTCCATGCCCAAGAGGGTTAAGGCAGTGCTGAAAAATAATGGTGGCCACACAAAATATTGACACTTTGGGCCTAATTTGGAGATTTTCACTTAGGGGTGTACTGACTTTTGTTGCCAGTGGTTTAGACATTAATGGCTGTGTGTTGAGTTATTTTGAGGGGACAGCAAATTTACACTGTTATACAAGCTGTACACTTACTACTTTACATTTTAGCAAAGTGTCATTTCTTCAGTGTTGTCACATGAAAAGATAGAAGAAAATATTTACACAACTGTGACTGAGAGGTCTACTCACTTTTGTCATATACTGTATATATATATATATATATAGAAACCCTATTGGCATAAGTCACCATAATTACGTAATTTTGATTTCTGAATGAGTTTCATACTGCGGGAGGTAATGATGGCAGATAGTAATTAAATGGATTTTAAAATAGATTGCATGCCATTCTTATAAGAAATGGTACATGTCACTATAATTGGTAGATTACATTATAGAAGTGATTCATCTGGGGGATTAATCTAATTTTCATTACAGGGTCATGAAGGTTTTTCTGTTTCCTGCTGAAATTAAATTAGCTGCCTTACCTTGAAGTGACGTTGTTTTGCATTTCTCTGGATCAACATAATTATTAAAAAAGCATTATTTTCCTTTAATTCGTCCTCCCTAAGAAAGTTTAATATGGAGCCTTATAGGATACATTCTGCAGTTTGCCCCCCATCCCCGGATCCGTGCGTTCCTCAGACGAGGCGGCGGGAGAGCAATGAGCTGAGAGTTTGTTATTTCTGACATTTTAAATTGAATTAATAAAATGTCAGAAACTGCTTTATAAAGTACAATTTCAACAGTTCCGCTTATTGGATAATCCCCTACGAAGCCTCCATCCGCCATTCAGCGTTACAAAGTGAGTCGCGGCCCTTAAAAACGCTGAACACTTTCTTTTCTTACCAAACTCACCAAAACAGTTTTCATCTTTTCCTTAATTAATGAAAAAAATAAAAAATAGCGGAGTGACATTTCCTTTCCCCTTGTATTTAATTGCTGGAAATACGACTGCAAACCCGTCATGTCAGACAATGTCATGTCAATCCCAACATTCCAAATAAAAGAACTTGGAGAAGCGGGTCAGCGACGGTGACATTGGTATTTCTTGAAGTAAACAGCGACGTGACTCTTCCAGCAGAGGAAATATCCATCTAATGACGAGCAGAAAAAAATGGGATGATGAAGACTCGTACAAGAAAAGCTGCTCCCAAATGTCCCTCATCCAATCCCTCTGTCCCTCCTGCCTCCTCAGTTGTCCTATTTGACCTGCTATATAGACCTTGTAACTAGGGATGAGCTTCGTGTTCGAGTCGAACTCATGTTCGACTCGAACATTGGCTGTTCAGTCGTTCGCCGAATTCCGAACGTTATGGGCCATTCGCGCCAAATTCGTGTGGCGCGTCACGGCCCATAATTCACTGCGGCATCGCAGTGCATTGCTGGCTGATGATTGGCCAAGCATGCACTATGACCCGCATGCTTGGCCAATCACAGCGCCGTCGGTAGAGAGAGCTGTAATTGGCCAAAGCCAGGGTGGCTTTGGCCAATTATGGCTCAGGGGGTTTAGAACACGCCCCACACTATATAAGGCCGCCTGCACGGCGGCCCTGTGTAATGTGTGTCCTGGCGTTGAAAGAGAGATAGATAGACAGAGAGACAGTGTCATTTCATTTGAGTTAAATAGATTAGGCAGGACAATCAGTGAGTTAGCTGCACTTACAGTGTATTGTGTATATATATGCATCCCAGGTGTTGCATATATATATATACACTGTATTCAGTTTAGCTAGATCCGTTCCTGTTATCTTCTTACTGACAGGCAGGCTTGTCTTGTTACAGTATTTACAGCTACCTGAAGAAAATTGCTGGTGTTCTTTTGATCCTATTAGTACCACAGTCAGGCAGCTAGACTATTTACAGTTAGTGCAGTGCGTCCTGCTCACAGTGTTCAGCTAAAACTACAAGTTAGTGTAGTGAGACCTCTGCACAGTGTTCATCTAAAGCTACAAGTTAGTGTAGTGCGTCCTGCTCACAGTGTTCAGCTAAACCTACACGTTATTTTTTGGCGAGCTCTGCACAGTGTTCACCTAAAGCTACCTGTAGAAGGTTGGTGGTGTTTTCCTGATCCTATCACTACCGCAGGCAGCTAAAAAAGCTACAAGTTATTTTTTTGCGAGCTCTGCACAGTGTTCAGCTAAACCTACAAGTTAGTGGGGTGCGTCCACCTCACAGTGTTCAGCTAAAGCTACCTGTAGAAGGTTGGTGGTGTTCTCATACTACAGGCAGGCAGTTGATTTTGCTAGCTGCAGTATCAGTATATATATATATATATATATATATATATATATAGCCCAGCTTAGTGCAGCTAAAGGCCATTAGTATGTCTGAAAGGCCAAGAAGGAGAGGCAGACAGTCACAAGCCAATAAGAGAGGGCAAGCAGGCTCTGTGTCTAGTGCTGGTCATGGAAACGATGCATCCTCATCAGCACGTGGCCGTGGGACACGCTTGGCCTTTTTTTCGGCAGCTGGCCATGTTGAGCCGCAACATGCGGAAGACTTGGTCGAGTGGATGACCAAGCCATCCTCATCCTCCTCATCCTCTCTCACCCATGCTCAGGGTACTTTGTCTGGCAAAGCAGCGGCCTCTTCCCTCGGCTCAATGTCATCAGTGACTCCTTCCCTAGCCCCACCATGTCCTCCTGAGGATTCCCTCGAACTGTTTGACCACAGTGTTGGGTACATGCTCCAGGAGGATGCCCAGCGTTTGGAAGGCTCTGATGATGATACTGAGCTCGATGAAGGCAGTAACATGAGCACGGACGGGGGGGTGCCCAAGAAGGACAGCAATCTGGCAGTCATGCTCCCCCTGCTGCAGCATACTGCCAGGTTTGCTCCAGTGATAAGGAAAGAGGGGATGATGAGGTCACTGACTCAACGTGGGTGCCTGATAGGAGAGAGGAGGAGGAGGAGGAGAAGGAGGCGGCACATCACCAACGAGGCAGGATGCCCTCCAGGGGCCAGCCTAAGGGCAGCACATTGACTGCATCACACCCCAAAGCTCCACATGTGCAGAGCGCTGCAGTCTCTGCGCTTTATTCAAAAAGTTCTTTGGTGTGGGCCTTTTTTGAGACGAGTGCATCAGATCGCACCGCTGCTATTTGCAACATATGTCTCAAGCGTATCTCGCGTGGCCAAAACATCTCCCGCTTGGGTACCACATGCTTGACCAGACATATGTTGACCTGCCATGCAGTTCGTTGGCAAGCGTATCTAAAAGACCCACACCAAAGAACAAAGAGGACCTCTCCTTGCTCCTCATCAGCTGAGATCTCCAACCCCACTATACCTTCAGTCCTCTCTGAGACCTGCACTGAGAGGAATGAAGGTGTAGAATTAGGTGTGTCACAGCCAAGTACTTGTGGGCAATCTGCTTTTGGTACACCGACGTCAGATTGTACCAGGCAAATTTCCCTGCCCCAGCTGCTGCACCGCCAAAAGAAGTTTGCTCCCAGCCATCCACATGCCCAGCGGTTGAATGCTAGCTTGGCAAAATTGCTAGCACTTCAACTGCTGCCTTTTCAGTCTGTAGACTCTGCCCCGTGAGTTTGTGGAATGTGCGGTTCCTCAGTGGCAGGTACCCAAACGCCACTTTTTCTCACGGAAGGCGATTCCGGCTCTCTACCGGCATGTGGAAGGCAATGTCCATGCCTCTCTGGACAGGGCGGTCAGCGGTAAGGTGCATGTTACCGCTGACTCATGGTCCAGCAGGCATGGACAGGGACGTTATCTAAGTTTCACGGCACATTGGGTGACTCTGCTGGCAGCTGGGAAGGATGCAGGACAAGAAGCAGTAGTGTTGGAGGTTGTTCCGCCACCACGCCTCCAAAATGCCACTACTAATGATTGTGACACACCTCTCTCCTCCACCCCCTCCTCTTCTTCTTCCTCCATGGCCTCTTCCTGTGCTTTTTCCTCGGAACCAGCGGTGCTCCATAGCCGTTCAAGGGGCTACGCAAGTACGCAGGCCAAAAGATGCCATGCGGTGCTTGAGCTGGTGTGCTTGGGGGACAGGAGCCACACTGGGGCAGAGGTTCTGTCAGCTCTGCAGGGGCAGGTTCAGAGGTGGTTGACGCCACGCCAACTTAAGGCAGGAATGGTGGTTTGCGACAATGGCACCAAACTCCTCTCTGCCCTCCGACAGAAACAAATGACCCATGTGCCCTGTTTGGCTCACGTCCTTAACTTGGTGGTGCAGCGGTTCTTGGGCAGGTACCCGGGCTTACAGGATGTCCTGAGGCAGGCCAGGAAAGTCTGTGTTCATTTCCGCTGGTCATATAATGCAGTGCTCAGCTAGCGGACCTCCAAAAGGAGTTTAACCTGCCCAAGAACCGTCTAATCTGTGACATGCCCACCAGGTGGAACTCAATGTTGGCCATGCTGCAGCGGCTGCACACGCAGCAGAGGGCCATCAATGAGTACCTGTGCGACTATGGCACCAGGACAGGGTCAGGGGAGCTTGTTTTTTTTCCCCACGCCAGTGGGCCATGATCAGGGATGCATGCACTGTCCTGTCACCATTTGAGGAGGCCACGAGGATGGTGAGCAGTGACAGTGCATGCATCAGTGACACTGTCCCCCTTGTCCACCTGTTGGAGCACACGCTGCGTGGAATAATGGACAGGGCACTTGAGGCAGAACAGAGGCAGGAAGAGGAGGACTTCCTTAGCTCTCAAAGCCCCCTTTATCCAGACAGTGTTCCTGCGTGCCCGCCGATCACACAGGAAGAGGACGAGGAGGAGGAGGAAGATTGTGTCAGTATGGAGGTGGAGCCTGGCACTCAGCATCAGCAGCAGTCTTTAAGGGATCAGTCCCAAGAAACACATGGACTTGTACGTGGCTGGGAGGAGGTGGCTGCGGACCATGTCGTCCTTAGTGACCCAGAGGACTCCGGACCGAATGCCTCAGCAAACCTACGCTGCATGGCCTCCCTGATCCTGCAAAGCCTGTGTAAGGATCCTCGTATTCGTGGTATCAAGGAGAAGGACCCATACTGGCTGGCAACCCTACAAGGGTAAGGTTGCGGACCTTATCTTGCCATCGCAGAGGGAGCAGAGGATGAAACATCTTCGGGAGGCCTTGCAGAAAGGTCTGTGCAACGCGTTCCCAGAGACTAGGAGGTTACAAACTCCTGTTTCTGGACAACGTGTTGCTGAGGCTTCGGTCAGTCAAAGAAGGAGCGGTGGAGAAGGTGGCCGTCTGACCGATGCGTTCAGACAATTTTTTGGTCCGCAGCCCCAAGGTTTGATAGGTTCCAGCAACCAGCGTCTGTTTTACATGGTGCAGGAATACCTAGGGGCAAGATCTGACTTGGACACCTTTCCCACCGAAAATCCTCTGGGTTACTGGGTCTTGAGGATGGATCACTGGCCAGAGCTTGCACAGTATGCAATTAAGCTACTGGCCTGTCCTGCATCCAGCGTTCTTTCGGAACGCACATTCAGTGCTGCTGGAGGCTTTGTAACCGATCACAGGGTGCGTCTGTCCACCGACTCGGTCGATCGACTGACCTTCATAAAAATGAATCAGTCTTGGATCACCACCAGCTACCAAGCACCTGATGCTGATGTAACCGAATATTTTTTTTTGAAATCTCAGATCCCTTCAAAGACTGCCTATGCTGATGCTGAGTGACTATCCCTGAGTAATTATCCTCTTCCTCCTCAATGATCACGCTGATAGCTTGTAAGAACATTTTTGGTTCTGGGCGCCACCACCAGTGCCTAAGGCCCAATTTTTCAGCCCCTGTTTAACAGGGGCGTGTAATTACAATTTTTGATGCAATACTTTGCAGCAGGGCTCATTTCTGTGCTCCAACTAGAGTATCTGTGAGGGGTTGCAGTGTTGTGGCACCAGCACCAGTGCCTTAGGCCCAATTTTTCAGCCCCTGTTTAACAGGGGCGTGTAATTACAATTTTTGATGCAATACTTTGCAGCAGGGCTCGTTTCTGCGTTACAACTAGAGTATCTGTGAGGGGTTGCAGTGTTGTGGCACCAGTGCCTAAGGCCCAATTTTTCAGCCCCTGTTTAACAGGGGCGTGTAATTACAATTTTTGATGCAATACTTTGCAGCAGGGCTCGTTTCTGCGTTCCAACTAGAGTGTCTGTGAGGGGTTGCAGTGTTGTGGCACCAGCACCAGTGCCTAAGGCCCAATTTTTCAGCCCCTGTTCAACATGGGCATGTGATTACAATTCTTGATCTAATATTTCACAGCAGGGCCCATTTCTGCGCCCACCAAGAGCGAGTGAGGACTTACAGTGTTGTGGCACCAGCACCACCACCAAAGGCCCAGTTTTTCTGCCCCTGTTCAACAGGGACATGTAATTACAATTCTTGATCTAATATTTCACAGCAGGGCCCTGTGAGGGCTTACAGTGTTGTGGCCACAACAACACCTAAGGCTCAAATTTCTGCAGAGTATATAGGGCAGGACCCTACTTTCAAACATCTAACTTACAAACGACTCCTACTTGCAAACGGAAGGAGACAACAGGAAGTGAGATTCAATCTACCCCTAGGAAGGGAAATTCTCTCCTGTAAGAGTTAATATGGGAAAAACATTTCTCCTTTCCAGTGATGCTTTCCAATCCTTGTTCCACAAAAAAACCCAAATTTTTAAAAAACATTTTTCATTGGGACAAAAAGTGAGGTGAAATCTTCTGAAGAGGAGGAAAGACAGCAAAACAAATGTCACAGGGGTGATAACCCTTCCCTATGTTTTCCAAAAAGCTTAAAAAACATTTTTTGGCTGGAGCTAAACACGTTAAAAATGTACCCGTTCAAAATTACAAACAGATTCTACTTAACAACAAACCTACAGTCCCTGTCTTGTTTGCACCGCCTGTATACTGCTGTTCAGAGTATATAGGGCCTGGTGGCCCCACACCTTTCCTCATTTTAATTTGGGTGCGGGGTTCCCCTTAATATCCATACAAGACCCAAAGGGCCTGGTAATGGACTGGGGGGTACCCATGCCGTTTGTCTCACTGATTTTCATCCATATTGCCAGGACCCGACATGACATTAAACCCGCAAGCAGTTTTAAATGAGATTTTTTCCTTTAAAAATGACATTTGGTGCAGGGACTGTTCTAAACATGGGAAACACGCGTCACTTTACAGGCATACTATAGACACCCCCCAGGTACAATATTTAAAGGAATATTTCACTTTTTTTTTTTACTTTAAGCATCATTAAAATCACTGCTCCCGAAAAAATGGCCGTTTTTAAAAGTTTTTTTTGCATTGATACATGTCCCCTGGGGTAGGACCCGGGTCCCCAAACCCTTTTTAGGACAATACCATGAAAATTAGCCTTTAAAATGAGCACTTTTGATTTCGAACGTTCGAGTCCCATAGACGTCAATGGGGTTCTAACGTTCATGCGAATTTTCGGTCCGTTTCTGGTGCGAACCGAACCGGGGGGTGTTCGGCTCATCCTTACTTGTGACAGTGCCAGGCCCTGCCACTGTGAAAACGTAGGAGGAAGTAACAGAGGATGTGCATTAAGAGTTAATGTGAAGTTCCAGACAATCGTTTCTGTGCTGAGAAAGCTGTGTTTTTGGTTTTCTCCAGGATCTGTAAACCTGGATTGGGGCCTAGAGCCTGAAGGTTCCAAAATGTCTTGGGTGGGATGGAGCTTCAATCCTGTGTCTGGATTTTACTTGATGCCGGCAGCCTGTCTGAGTACACAGGTGTGCTGGGCAGTGCTGGGACAAGGCCATTTGGTGCCCAGGGCGAAGATGGCAAACTGCGCCCCCCCCCCCCGTTTTTCATTCAGATATCCCCGCACAAAGTCAAGGACGTCGTATGACAACCGGCGGGCGGGAAGTGGTTAAAACGCATTTTTTTTTTAACACAAAGTTGTCCATTTATACAATATTTCTAACACATAACATGTACATACCAAAAATGACACCCCAAAATAAATTCTCCTACTCCTCCTAAGTACGGCGATACCACATGTGTGAGACTTCCACAGCCTGGCCACATACAGAGGCCGAGCATGGCTGGGTATAACTAGCATGGCTGGGTATAACTGAGCATGGCTGGGTATCACCGAGTATTGCAGACTATGGCTGGATATGGAAGGGTATGGCTGGGTATCACAGAGTATTGCAGAGTATGGCGGGGTATTGCAGAGTATGGCAGGGTATTACAGAGTATGGCAGGGTATTACAGAGTATGGCGGGGTATTGCAGAGTATGGCAGGGTATTACAGAGTATGGCAGGGTATTACAGAGTATGGCGGGGTATTGCAGAGTATGGCAGGGTATTACAGAGTATGGTGGGGTATTGCAGAGTATGGCAGGGTATTACAGAGTATGGCAGGGTATCGCCGAGTATCAGAGGGTATTGCAGGGTATTGCATGGTATTGCGGGGTATTGCAAAGTATTGCAGAGTATTGTGGGGTATTGCAGGGTATTACAGGGTATTGCAGAGTATTGCACAGTATTGTGGGGTATTGCACAGTATTGTGGGGTATTGCAGAGTATTGCACAGTATTGTGGGGTATTGCAGAGTATTGCACAGTATTGTGGGGTATTGCAGAGTATTGCACAGTATTGTGGGGTATTGCACAGTATTGCACAGTGTTGCAGGGTGTTGCAGAGTATTGCACAGTATTGTGGGGTATTGCACAGTATTGTGGGGTATTGCACAGTGTTGCAGAGTATTGCACAGTATTGTGGGGTATTGCACAGTGTTGCAGGGTATTGCAGAGTATTGCACAGTATTGTGGGGTATTGCAGAGTATTGCAGAGTATGGCGGGGTATCGCCGAGTATATCTGGGTATTGCAGAGTATTGCACAGTATTGTGGGGTATTGCAGAGTACTGCACAGTGTTGCGGGGTATTGCAGAGTATTGCGGGGTATTGCAGAGTATTGCACAGTGTTGCGGGGTATTGCAGAGTATTGCACAGTATTGTGGGGTATTGCAGAGTATTGCGGGGTATTGCAGAGTATTGCACAGTGTTGCGGGGTATTGCACAGTATTGCAGAGTATTGCACAGTGTTGCGGGGTATTGCAGAGTATTGCGGGGTATTGCAGAGTATTGCACAGTGTTGTGGGGTATTGCAGAGTATTGCGGGGTATTGCACAGTGTTGCGGGGTATTGCAGAGTATTGCGGGGTATTGCAGAGTATTGCACAGTGTTGCGGGGTATTGCAGAGTATTGCGGGGTATTGCAGAGTATTGCACAGTGTTGTGGGGTATTGCAGAGTATTGCGGGGTATTGCAGAGTATTGCACAGTATTGTGGGGTATTGCAGAATATTGCACAGTATTGTGGGGTATTGCAGAGTATTGTGGGGTATTGCAGAGTATTGCGGGGTATTGTGGGACATTGCAGAGTATTGCACAGTATTCTGGGGCATTGCAGAGTATTTTGGGGCATTGCAGAGCATTAGGGATGGCTGAGCATGGATGGATGGCTGGATGTCACTGAGCAGCGCTGTGGGCACTACACATCCAGCCCACAGCGCTGCGAGAGGGGAATTCTGGGAGGACGTCATAGTACGTCCTCCCAGAGTTAAGCAACCGCCCTGTAGCCGTCATTCGGCTATGGGCCGGTTGTTAAGTGGTTAAACAGCAGCGGTGGTCATTGGTCATTAACCTCCTCTCAGCCTCCTCCCCTCCCCCAATCCAGCCATTTATTAATCTGTTTTTTAGTGTTTACTTACACAAGTTCAGACTCAGAAGTTCTGAGTCTGAACTTGTGTAAGTAAACACTAAAAACAGATTAATAAATCTGAGGCTGAGGCGAGGTTAATGACCAGTGACCACCACTGCTGAAGATCTGAGTCAGAACACTGGCATACATGACACTGGCACTGCACTCTTCTACCTTCGCTTCCTTCCAGATTGAATCCAGCAGCAGCTACTAGAGCCAGCCAGCCAGGCAGGCAGCAGCTCCTCAGCTCCTCTCCTCTCCTCAGCTCAGCTCAGCTCAGCTCGCTCGCGGTGACAGCGCGCCGACACAGCTCACAGCTCCCGGCTCCCGCCTCCCGCCTCCCGCCTCCCGGCTCCCGCCTCCCTGTGCTCCTCTGCGTCCTCCCACCTCGCCTCCGGCCGTGTGTGACGTCACGGCGCTGGCAGAGACTACGGCACTCCTCCATAGGGGAGTAAACTGTAACAGAGTAGTTTGTGCTGAGGGAAGGGAGGATGCAGGAGCACACGAAGGCAATTTGTACAGTGCCGCTGGGGACTGTAAATGCACTGGACTGTTGTATTATTGTACACATTGGCGGGCGGCGGCCGTGGCAGAACGTCACTTGCAGGCTGCGCCCCCCCCCTATAGCAAATGGTAGCGCCCAGGGCACGTGCCCCTTCCGCCCCTGCCTTGTACCGGCCCTGGTGCTGGGTCATTATATACTCAAGCCAAAGGATAGCTCAGAACTTCTAGTTTGGAGACAGCTCCCATATTGCAGACAGGAGGTCTCAAACAGGGTTCAGAGGTCCTCCAGCCAGGAGTCAAGAAACAAGAGGTCTCAACCAGGGGTCAGAGGTCCTCCAGCCAGGCGTAGGGGGGACAAGAGGTCTCAACAAGGGGTCAGAGATACACCAGCCAGGAGTCAAGAGACAAGAGGTCTCAACAAGTGGTCAGAGATACACCAGCCAGGAGTCAAGAGACTAGAGGTCTCAACAAGTGGTCAGAGATACACCAGCCAGGAGTCAAGAGACAAGAGGTCTCAACAAGTAGTCAGAGATACACCAGCCAGGAGTCAAGAGACTAGAGGTCTCAACCAGGGGTTAGAGGTACTCCAGCCAAGAGTCAAGAGACAAGAGGTCTCAACCAGTGGTCAAATGTGCCCCAGCCAACAGCCAGGAGACAGGAGGTTTTGTCCCAGGACTCAGGTGGGCTCTTATTGGGGTGTCAGGAAAACCCCTATCCAGAGGCCAGGAGTGGGCTATGCAGCATGGCACTGCAACTAAAGGCTGAGCGAGCCAAGAGAACCAAGAGAGCTGGAGAACACAATCATAGAGACTGGTAAGAAGAGACAAGGGCGCCAGGTGGCTTGGCATTTTCAGTTTTCTGTTGTTGTGTGGTGACCTCATCTATATATATATGTGTGTGATGACCTCTTCTATGCATGTGTGATGACTTCATTTTTACATGTGTGATGACCTCATCAATACATGTGTGTGTGATGACCTCATCTATACATGTGTGTGATGACCTCATCTATACATGTGTGTGTGATGACCTCATCTTACATGTGTGATGACCTCATCTATACATGTGTGTAATGACCTCATCTATACATGTGTGTAATGACCTCATCTATACATGTGTGTAATGACCTCATCTATACATGTGTGTGATGACCTTATCTATACATGTGTGTGATGACCTCATCTATACATGTGTGTGGTGACCTCATCTATACATATGTGATGACCTCATCTATACGTGTGTGGTAACCTCATCTATACATGTGTGTCATGACCTCATCTATACATGTGTGTAGTGACCTCATCTATACATGTGTGATGACCTCATCTATACATGTGTGTGATGACCTCATCTATACATGTGTGTAATGACCTCATCTATACATGTGTGTAGTGACCTCATCTATACATGTGTGATGACCTCATCTATACATGTGTGATGACCTCATCTATACATGTGTGTGATGACCTCATCTATACATGTGTGTGATGACCTCATCTATACATGTGTGTGGTGACCTCATCTATACATGTGTGTGGTGACCTCATCTATACATGTGTGTGGTGACCTCATCTATACATGTGTGTGATGACCTCATCTATACATGTGTGATGACCTCATCTATACATGTGTGTGGTGACCTCATCTATACATGTGTGTGATGACCTCATCTATACATGTGTGTGATGACCTCATCTATACATGTGTGTGATGACCTCATCTATACATGTGTGCGATGACCTCATCTATACATGTGTGCGATGACCTCATCTATACATGTGTGTGATGACCTCATCTATACATGTGTGTGATGACCTCATCTATACATGTGTGGTAACCTCATCTATACATGTGTGTCATGACCTCATCTATACATGTGTGTAGTGACCTCATCTATACATGTGTGATGACCTCATCTATACATGTGTGTGATGACCTCATCTATACATGTGTGTCATGACCTCATCTATACATGTGTGATGACCTCATCTATACATGTGTGTGATGACCTCATCTATACATGTGTGTCATGACCTCATCTATACATGTGTCATGACCTCATCTATACATGTGTGTGATGACCTCATCTATACATGTGTGTGGTGACCTCATCTATACATGTGTGTGATGACCTCATCTATACATGTGTGTGGTGACCTCATCTATACATGTGTGTGATGACCTCATCTATACATGTGTGTGATGACCTCATCTATACATGTGTGTGGTGACCTCATCTATACATGTGTGTGGTGACCTCATCTATACATGTGTGTGATGACCTCATCTATACATGTGTGATGACCTCATCTATACATGTGTGTGATGACCTCATCTATACATGTGTGATGACCTCTCTGGCCACTGTATATAAATTATTAGGGAACCTTTTCCTCGATCAGTCTGTTTCAGTGTGACCACTAGATGGCAGCCGGAGTAGATGAACGGGAGGGGCAGACAGAGGGAGAAATGGCAGCGAATGTTCCAGGGAAAGAAAAATAACAGACCAGTCCCACCAAGACACAGAAAACATTTATTCGGTGTATAATCGCTTATAATGATGTGTGAGATGTTTAAAAGATGTGAATTTATTCTCTTGTAGGTTATAACAATGTAATTCCGAGTATGAAGAATGTGCTTCAGAAACTTCTCCAACAGCATGGAGTTAGCAGTTCACTCACAATGTCGGATTCTGATTGGTCCTGGAAGTGGCCGGTCTCTCTGTATATTACCAGCATGCCGGGTATGGGGGCCTGGGAGCCGAGGGTCTCATAGAGGGGGTCGGCTATGGAGGGGAACTGAATTCCAAAGAAATGGCAAGGTAGGAAATCTTCTATATACCGATCAGCCATCATCTTCTTGACCTGTCGGTGTATGGACTCCATTAGATCTCCAAATGTATGCTGTGGTATCTGAAACCAAGCCACCACTAGCAGATACTTTAAATACTTTAAGTTGTGAGGTAAGACTTCCATGGATTGGACTTGTTTTTCCAGCACATCCCATAGATGCTCGATTGGATGGAAATCTGGAGAATTTGGATTTTGTGTTCCTCAAACCATTCTTCAATTCATCAGACTTCATCTATTGCTCCAATCTCCAGTTTTGATGCTCACGTACCCATTGTAGTCACATTTGGCTGTGGACATGGGGCAGCATGGGCACCCTGACCAGTCTGCTGCTACACACAGCCCCATACACAACAAACTGCGATGCTCTGTGTGTTCTGACACCTTTCTATCCCAACCAGCATTACATTTTTCAGCAATTTGAGCTCCAGTAGCTCCTCCATGGGATAGGACTACACGGGCCAGCCTCCCTCCCCCCTCTTCCATCAATGAGCCTTCCCTCCCCCACCCCCATCAATGAGCCTTCCCTCCCCACCTCCATCAATGAGCCTCCACCCCACCTTCATCAATGAGCATTCCCTCCCCACCTCCATCAAGGAGCCTCCCCCACCTCCATCAATGAGCTTTCCCTCCCCACCACCGTCAATGAGCCCCCCCACCTCCATCAATGAGCCTTCCCTCCCCACCACCATCAATGAGCCCCCCCCCCACCTCCATCAATGAGCTTCCGCCCCCACCTCCGTCAATGAGCCACCCCCCGCCTCCATCAATCAGCTTTCCCTCCCCACCTCCATCAATGAGCCTTCCCCCCACCTCCATCAATGAGCCTTCCCTCCCCACCTCCATCAATGAGCCTTCCCTCCCCACCTCCATCAATAAGTCTTCCCTCCCCACCTCCATCAATGAGCCTTCCCTCCCCACCTCCATCAATAAGCATTCCCTCCCCCCACCTCCATCAATAAGCCTTCCCTCCCCACCTCCATAAATGAGCCTTCCCTCTCCACCTCCATCAATAAGCCTTCCCTCCCTACCTCCACAAATGAGCCTTCCCTCCCCACCTTCATCAATGAGCCTTCCCTCCCCACCTCCATCAATGAGCCTTCCCTCCCCACCTCCATCAATGAGCCTTCCCTCCCCACCTCCATCAATAAGCCTTCCCTCCCTACCTCCATAAATGAGCCTTCCCTCCCCACCTCCATCAATGAGCCTTCCCTCCCCACCTCCATCAATAAGCCTTCTCTCCCCACCTCCATCAATGAGCCTTTCCTCCCCACCTCCATCAATGAGCCCTCCCTCCCCACCTCCATCAATGAGCCTTTCCTCCCCACCTCCATCAATGAGCCTTCCCTCCCCACCTCCATCAATGACCCCCCTCATCTCTATCAATGAATCTACCCTCCCCACCTCCATCAATAAACCTTCTATCCCCACCTCCATCAAAGAATCTTCTCTCCCCATCTCCATCAATGGGTCCCCACCTCTATCAATGAGCCTGTGTCCATGACCCTGTCAGCGGTTGGTCAGTTCTCCCTTGGTTAGGTTTTGGCCAGTCCTGGCCACTGCAGACAGGGAAAAATCCCACAAGAGCTGCTGTTTTGGAGTTGCTCTGATCCCGTCATCTTCTAGACATTACAATTTGGTTCTTGTCAAAGTTCCTCAAATCTTTACACTTGTCCATTTTTTCTGCTTTTAACGCATCAACTTCAGGGACAACATGTTCACTTGCTGCCTAATATATCCCACCCACTTTCAGATGTCATTGTAACCAGATAATCAACGTTATTCACTTTACCATTTAGTGGTCAGAATATTTAGATTGTAAGCCCCATGAGCAGGGCCCTCCTATTCCTTCTGTATGGAACTGTATTGTAATTGTAAATTTTTTATTAAAAAAATCACACAAACATACAGTTCATTAATAAAAACATATTTACACAAAAATAAACAACTACTAAACAAAAACAAGCATGCTTACATCAGCAAGTAAAGAAAACCATTTCCTGACAAGATTACATAGGAAGAAACATATTTTAACAACAACTACAAACCCCAAACCTCAACTTAAACACAATCCAGGCTAAGAAACATTTTGAGATTTAATCGCCATCAGGATGTGGTTCCAAACCCCCCCCCCATTAACCCCTCCCCCCACATCATTCGCCCCAACTTCCACATCATTCACCCAGACTTCCACATCATTCACCTTGCATTCTGCAACAGCCACCCTCATGCGCTTCCCAAATCCCCCTCCACCATCATCCAATCCATCCCTCACTCTACCCGCAGTTCTGCTACGCCGAGCAGGAGGGGTTGGCACCACCATACACGCTGGTTCAGCACCCTCCACTGCCTTCACTACACTAGGAGAAACAATAGGTGCAGACACTTGGATCCCCTGGTACAACCTCCACCAACCCAGACTCTTCTCTATCCAGATGGAAAAATTCCTCCACTAACTCTGGCTTATTGTGCAAAGGCTCAGGGCACCGGCTATAAGGGTGACCAACCTTATCACATAGGTTACATTTAATGATGTTACAGTCCCTCTCCAGATGCCTCAGTTCCTGACACAAAGAACACTTCTGTTCTGGACATTTAGAGGAGAAATGTCCCTTGACTCCACATTTATGGCACAGCTTAGGTTGACCAGGGTAGAAGACAGTAATCCTATCTCTACCAATAAAGGCAGAGGAGGGCAAATGCTGGACCACATTCCCACATACACTCAACCTCATTGACACTGACCACCCACCCGTCCAGATTCCTCTATCATCCACAATCTTTTTTAGGGGACACAATGTTTCACCAAACCTCCTCAACCAGACCCATAAATCCTCGGGGGGTATAGACTCATTCCTAGTCAGGATAGTCACATTCTTAATCAAGCGCTGACTTGAGACAACTTTGGGGACAAGCCCCTTCCAGTCCGGCTGGTCCCCATATACATGCTCAAACCGCTGCCAAAAACAGATCCAGCAACTTTGGACGCACAAATGATAAATCATATTCATAGGAACCAGCCGGACTGATAAGCGCATAAATATCCTCCGCCTTAAATCCCATGGCTAGAATCTTATCCACAACCTCCCTCCTGATAGGTGGAATACCTCCTACCTCCCACCTGAGCTGTACCACATTCCTGCGTTTATTGGAAGAAGGTGTGTTAGGTGAAAATTGCACAACAGGCTCCCTTCCACCACCAGCAGCATGACTTTGTCCCGACACAACCTTAGCATAGTTCATAACTGGGACAGATGACACATTAACTGGCTGCATAGGAACCTCTGAAATCTGGTTTGTCATGCGACACTCCTGCTCTGCATTTTCAATGTTCATGCAACATTCCTTCTCTGCACTGTTAATGTCCATGTGGGACTCCTCACAGTCAGCAGAAACTTCTCTGTCTGAATACATGCCTGCATTCCCATGATCTTCATCTGATGGGTTGTTGCCACTCAAGGGAGATTCCATTTCTATAATGGTCTGCAGCAATCTGCCATTTTACCCAACCTCCTCCTGAGATGACCCAGGCTGCTGGAGAGAGAGGGGGGCAGATACTGAATCAGGTGCAACAGATCCTGAGACAGGGGTAGTACTGGGGCCACCATGTGAAGCCACTTCCTTATCCCCCATCCATACTGTCGCCATTACTGCGGCATCCACCCTCTGGCTGGTAATAGCACAGGCACTCTCCTTCATCTGTTGGCATCTCTCCTCATTCTCACACTTTTCTTTTAACACACCGCTGCTTTCCTTCAAAGAAGCAACCAACTTCTCCTGCTTTCTCAGTGCCTCTTCCAGAGACTTCAGCTTGTATTGTAATTGTACTGTCCCCCTTTACATTGTAAAGTGCTGTGTAGACTGTTGGCACAATATAAAATCCTGTATAATAATGATAATATTAAGGCTGATCGGTATATATGTACATTTTTTGAATGAGGCAGATGAATAAGTGAATTCCTTCTCCAACAAAGCAGTCCACCTGAAACACTCACTCCCTAATAGAGAAGTCTCTCCAGCTGGGTCATCTTTCACTAAGGACAATCTCCATCCAGGAGGACACTTTCACTATAAAGGGTGGTTTTGCACTAACAGGGAAGCCCCTCTTCCATCGAGCGGCCTCCCTCTAATGGGGGGTCTCCTGTTACCTGGGCGGCCTCCACACATGAGCAGGAAGATCCATTCACTCCACAACTTGCACCAACCAGATCAAAGTCCACCATTGATTGGTTGCTGGGAATTTCGGGCAAAGTTTGCAGTTTCTCCATATTCAGAGCCACTTAATTTTACCCATTTGGTTCTTTATAATCTGATCTGAACAGATATAAAAGTTTAAATATTAGATTAGAAAACACTTTGAAATGTATTATTTAGCCTGATAAAGACACGGTTTCACTTAAGTGTGCGATGCCATTAACAGGCTGCTGACTACCAGTCTATCAGAGAGGTTTGAATCTGAAGATTTCCCTCGCTGCAGAGGTATCATGTCCACTTATCTCATATAGAGCTCTGAAAAGAAAATTATATCTATTAAAAGGCAAGCTGATCTGGAAGGAAGAACATTCTATACCTCCAGTAATGAGTTCCGTAGCCTCAATGGTTGGAGGAAATAAGGCGGATGGGTTGTGTTCTATATCTCAGAGATTCATGCTTTTCTGCAGAGGATGTATTAAAGGAAGACCATAATGTGCGTTCATTGAATACTGCTCATTAGGGATATGATTGCAGAGTACAGCTCAAGGTAATTTTCACGCAATTTTCACATTTATCCATGAGAATTTCTCCAGAGTCTCAGTAAAGCCGGGGCTACGATGTCACAATGAGAGGGCTTGTCAGCCAGGTCAATGCAAAATTCTATAAAGAGGACTACAAGCCAATGACCAACTACAGTGTGGGCTCTGGGATTAGTGTAAAGGGGAACCGATTAGGAATCATGTGTAAGTCAAGTACAGTATGTGCTAAGATGAGAAGACCATTGAATGAGGGCAGAAGCTCACTACAAGGCATGTATTAGCATGCCCACCCAAACATATTAGTGTGTATAGGCACATGTGCATGCTCGGCATTGGTATTGGTGCTAATAGGCCTATTTAGGCTGGATTGTGACAGACAGATTGCTGAGTGGTCTCCAGCTAAGACCCAACCAAACATGAAGTGCCGCTTCAGGCTCCACTGACAGATCAACCCGGTGTTCCACCCCTTGTCAAGTTCAGCTCCCAAAGGCTCATCTTACCCGATCACCGGCAGAATGAAGGAAAGAGATGGAAGTGTACACCGAAAGCTGCTTCAAATATGACAGGAAGGCTTCAGCTTCCCTCGTGTACCACATCCCTCTAAGGTGTTACACCCAATCATGGGCTTAGTCAAAGAGATTAGTCCCTGACTTACTTGTGATCTGACCTGCTATGTTTTCCTTCCCATGTAGGACCTGCCTTGCCTTTGACTTGTGTTTGTATTCCTGTCTATCTGTTGTGACCTTGACCAGTGGTTGACTCTGTATCATTTTTTCTGATTCAGTACCTTGCTGCCCATTTTTGAACTGACCTTAGCTTGTATTTTGACTCTGCCCTATGTTCCTGTACCTTACTGCCTAGCTGTGAACTGACCTTGGCTTGTATCCTGACTCTCTGCCTTATGTTCCTATACCTCACTGCCTAGCTGTGAACTGACCTCAGCTTATATCCTGACTCTACCTTATGTTCCTGAACCTCACTGCCTAGATGTGAACTGACCTCGCCTTGTATCCTGACTCTGCCTTATGTTCCTATACCTCACTGCCTAGCTGTGAACTGACCTTGACTTGTATCCTATGTCTGCCTTATGTTCCTATACCTCACTGCCTAGCTATGAACTGACCTCAGCTTGTATCCGGGCTCTGCCTTATCTTCCTTTACCTCACTGCCTAGCTGTGAACTGACCTCAGCTTGTATCCTGACTCTGCCTTATGTTCCTGTACTTCACTGCCTAGTTGTGAACTGACCTAGGCTTGTATCCTGGCTCTGCCTTATGTTCCTTTACCTCACTGCCTAGCTGTGAACTGACCTCGGCTTGTATCCTGACTCTGCCTTATGTCCCTGTACCTCACTGCCTAGCTGTGAACTGACCTCGGCTTGTATCCTGACGCTACCTTATGTTCCTGTACCTCACTGCCTAGCTGTGAACTGACCTCGGCTTGTATCTTGACTCTGCCTTATGTTCCTATACCTCACTGCCTAGCTGTGAACTGACCTTGGCTTGTATCCTATGTCTGCCTTATGTTCCTTTACCTCACTGCCTAGCTGTGGACTGACCTCGGCTTGTATCCTGACTCTGCCTTATGTCCCTGTACCTCACTGCCTAGCTGTGAATTGACCTTGGCTTGTATCCTGACTCTGCCTTATGTCCCTGTACCTCACTGCCTAGCTGTGAACTGACCTGGGCTTGTTTCCTGTGTCTGCTTTATGTTCCTATACCTCACTGCTAGGGATGAGCCGAACACCCCCCTGTTCAGTTCGCACCAGAACATGCGAACAGGACAAAAGTTCGCTCGAACAGGCGAACACCGTTAAAGTCTATGGGACACGAACATGAATAATCAAAAGTGCTAATTTTAAAGGCTTATATGCAAGTTATTGTCATAAAAAGTGTTTGGGGACCTGGGTCCTGCCCCAGGGGACATGGATCAATGCAAAAAAAGTTTTAAAAAACGGCCGTTTTTTCAGGAGCAGTGATTTTAATAATGCTTAAAGTCAAACAATAAAAGTGTAATATCCCTTTAAATTTTGTACCTGGGGGGTGTCTATAGTATGCCTGTAAAGGGGCGCATGTTTCCCCGTGTTTAGAACAGTCTGACAGCAAAATGACATTTCGAAGGAAAAATTACATTTAAAACTACCCGCGGCTATTGCATTACCGACAATACACATAGAAGTTCATTGATGAAAACGGCATGGGAATTCAACACAGGGAAACCCCGAACCAAAATTTTTTAAAAAAATGACGTGGGAGTCCCCCTAACTTTCATACCAGGCCCTTCAGGTCTGGTATGGATATTAAGGGGAACCCCGGCCAAAATTTAAAAAAAGAATGACGTGGGGTTCCCCCTAAATTTCATACCAGACCCTTCAGGTCTGGTATGGATTTTAAGGGGAACCCCGCGCCAAAAAAAAATAAAAACCGGCGTGGGGTCCCCCCAAAAATCCATACCAGACCCTTATCCGAGCACGCAACCTGGCAGGCCGCAGGAAAAGAGGGGGGACGAGAGTGCGCCCCCCCCCTCCTGAACCGTACCAGGCCACATTCCCTCAACATTGGGAGGGTGCTTTGGGGTAGCCCCCCAAAACACCTTGTCCCCATGTTGATGAGGACAAGGGCCTCATCCCCACAACCCTGGCCGGTGGTTGTGGGGGTCTGCGGGCGGGGGGCTTATCGGAATCTGGAAACCCCCTTTAACAAGGGAACCCCCAGATCCCGCCCCCCCCCCTGTGTGAAATGGTAAGGGGGTACTTACCCCTACCATTTCACTAAAAAACTGTCAAAAATGTTAAAAATGACAAGAGACAGTTTTTGACAATTTCTTTATTTAAATGCTTCTTCTTTCTTCTATCTTCCTTCATCTTCTTCTGGTTCTTCTGGCTCTTCTGGTTCTTCCTCCGGCGTTCTCGTCCAGCATCTCCTCCGCGGCGTCTTCTATCTTCTTCTCCTCGGGCCGCTCCGCACCCATGGCATGGGGGGAGGCTCCCGCTCCGCACCCATGGCATGGGGGGAGGCTCCCGCTCTTCTCTTCATCTTCTTCTTCATCCTCTTCTCTTCTTCCTTCTTCTCTTCTTCATTTTCTTCTCTGGGCCTCTCCGCATCCATGCTGGCATGGAGGGAGGCTCCCGCTGTGTGACGGAGTCTCCTCGTCTGACGGTTCTTAAATAACGGGGGGCGGGGTCACAGGGAATGCCACAGGGAAGTCCCGTCATGTCCCGTGCGTCAGAGGGGGCGGGTTCACCGGGTGGCCCTGCCCCCCGTTATTTAAGATCCGTCAGACGAGGAGACACCATCACACAGCGGGAGCCTCCCTCCATGCCAGCATGGATGCGGAGCGGCCCAGAGAAGAAAATGAAGAAGAGAAGAAGGAAGAAGAGAAGAGGATGAAGAAGAAGATGAAGAGAAGAGCAAGAGCCTCCCCCCATGCCATGGGTGCGGAGCGGCCCGAGGAGAAGAAGATAGAAGACGCCGCGGAGGAGATGCTGGACGAGAACGCCGGAGGAAGAACCAGAAGAGCCAGAAGAACCAGAAGAAGATGAAGGAAGATAGAAGAAAGAAGAAGCATGGGGACAGGGGACATGGATCAATGCAAAAAAAAGTTTTAAAAACGGCCGTTTTTTCAGGAGCAGTGATTTTAATAATGCTTAAAGTCAAACAATAAAAGTGTAATATCCCTTTAAATTTCGTAGCTGGGGGGTGTCTATAGTATGCCTGTAAAGGGGCGCATGTTTCCCGTGTTTAGAACAGTCTGACAGCAAAATGACATTTCGAAGGAAAAATTACATTTAAAACTACCCACGGCTATTGCATTGCCGACAATACACATAGAAGTTCATTGATAAAAACGGCATGGGAATTCAACACAGGGAAACCCCGAACCAAAGTTAAAAAAAAAAAATGACGTGGGAGTCCCCCTAAATTCCATACCAGGCCCTTCAGGTCTGGGATGGGTATTAAGGGGAACCCCGGCCATAATTTAAAAAAAAAATGATGTGGGGTTCCCCCTAAATTCCATACCAGACCCTTCAGGTCTCTGGAAGCCCCCTTTAACAAGGGGACCCCCAGATCCCGGCCCCCCCCTGTGTGAAATGGTAAGGGGGTACTTACCCCTACCATTTCACAAAAAAACTGTCAAAAATGTTAAAAATGACAAGAGACAGTTTTTGACAATTCCTTTATTTAAATGCTTCTTCTATCTTCCTTCATCTTCTTCTTCTTCTGGTTCTTCTGGCTCTTCTGGTTCTTCCTCCGGCATTCTCGTCCAGCATCTCCTCCGCGGCGTCTTCTATCTTCTTCTCCTCGGGCCGCTCCGCACCCATGGCATGGGGGGAGGCTCCCGCTCTTCTCTTCATCTTCTTCTCTTCTTCATCTTCTTCTTCATCTTCTTCTTCTTCTTCTCTTCTTCCTTCTTCTCTTCTTCATTTCTTCTCCGGGCCGCTCCGCAGCCATGCTGGCATGGTGGTAGGCTCCCGCTGTGTGACGGCGTCTCTTCGTCTGACGGTTCTTAAATAACGGGGGGCGGGGCCACCCGGTGACCCCGCCCCCCCTCTGACGCACGGGACATGACGGGACTTCCCTGTGGCATTCCCCGTGACGTCACAGGGAAGTCCCGTCAAGTCACCGTGCGTCAGAGGGGGGCGGGGTCACCGGGTGGCCCCGCCCCCCGTTATTTAAGAACCGTCAGACGAAGAGACGCCGTCACACAGCGGGAGCCTCCCACCATGCCAGCATGGCTGCGGAGCGGCCCGGAGAAGAAATGAAGAAGAGAAGAAGGAAGAAGAGAAGAAGAAGAAGAAGATGAAGAAGAAGATGAAGAAGAGAAGAAGATGAAGAGAAGATCGGGAGCCTCCCCCCATGCCATGGGTGCGGAGCGGCCCGAGGAGAAGAAGATAGAAGACGCCGCGGAGGAGATGCTGGACGAGAACGCCGGAGGAAGAACCAGAAGAGCCAGAAGAACCAGAAGAAGAAGAAGATGAAGGAAGAAAGAAGAAGCATTTAAATAAAGGAATTGTCAAAAACTGTCTCTTGTCATTTTTAACATTTTTGACAGTTTTTTTGTGAAATGGTAGGGGTAAGTACCCCCTTACCATTTCACACAGGGGGGGGGCCGGGATCTGGGGGTCCCCTTGTTAAAGGGGGCTTCCAGATTCCGATAAGCCCCCCGCCCGCAGACCCCCACAACCACCGGCCAGGGTTGTGGGGATGAGGCCCTTGTCTTCATCAACATGGGGACAAGGTGTTTTGGGGGGCTACCCCAAAGCACCCTCCCAATGTTGAGGGCATGTGGCCTGGTACGGTTCAGGAGGGGGGGGGCCGCACTCTCATCCCCCCCTCTTTTCCTGCGGCCTGCCAGGTTGCGTGCTCGGATAAGGGTCTGGTATGGACTTTTAGGGGGACCCCACGCCGTTTTTTTTTTTTTTTTGGCGCGGGGTTCCCCTTAAAATCCATACCAGACCTGAAGGGTCTGGTATGGAATTTAGGGGGAACCCCATGTCATTTTTTTTTTTAAATTTTGGCTGGGGTTCCCCTTAATATCCATACCAGACCTGAAGGGCCTTGTATGGAATTTAGGGGGACCCCCACATCATTTTTTTTTTTTTTTTTTTTTGGTTCGGGGTTGCCCTGTAGGGAATTCCCATGCCGTTTTTATCAATGAACTTCTATGTGTATTGTCGGCAATGCAATAGCCGCGGGTAGTTTTAAATGAGTTTTTTCCTTCCAAATGTCATTTTGCTGTCAGACTGTTCTAAACACAGGAAACATGCGCCCCTTTACAGGCATACTATAGACACCCCCCAGCTACGAAATTTAAAGGGATATTACACTTTTATTGTTTGACT
The DNA here is from genome assembly GCA_037952835.1 of Lithobates septentrionalis. Classification (NCBI taxonomy): domain Eukaryota; kingdom Metazoa; phylum Chordata; class Amphibia; order Anura; family Ranidae; genus Lithobates; species Lithobates septentrionalis. Next base: position 106,489 of record JBBDGP010002085.1, on the reverse strand, counting down.
TTAAGCATTAATAAAATCACTGTTCCTGAAAAAACGTCCGTTTTTAAAACTTTTTTTTGCATTGATCCATGTCCCCTGGGGCAGGACCCGGGTCCCCAAACACTTTTTATGACAATAACTTGCATATAAGCCTTTAAAATTAGCACTTTTGATTTCTCCCATAGACTTTTAAAGGGTGTTCCGCGGCATTCGAATTTGCCGCGAACACCCCAAATTGTTCGCTGTTCGGCGAACTTGCGAACAGCCAATGTTCAAGTAGAACATGAGTTCGACTCGAACTCGAAGCTCATCCCTAATCCTGTCTCTGCCTTAAGTTCCTATACCTCACCGTCTGCCTTTGGCTTGTGTCTTGGCTTCACTTCTGTCTACTTATCAGGTGTAACTGTGTTTCCACCTTGGGTCCTTCTCTGATGGTCCACAGTCATCTGTGTCTCGCATCCAACTGTTGGTACTGCCCACAACATCAATCCTCATGCCCCTCTGTGTCCTCATATCTCCTGTCACCACTACCAGGTGTGTTGGACAGGAGGTGCAAGAAAAGCCCCCTCTCCAGCTTGATCTCAGCCATGTAGGCAGGTTGTCTACAGTTTGGGTTCTGTCTTAGCAAGTTAGGTAGCCCGCCCAGGCTGGGAAGGGGTTAACTGGGTTTGAGCTCCTTTCTTGGATTTTTTGGGGCCTGCCTTCCTTCCTTGTGTTTATAAAAAGAGGGGGGGAAGGCTGGGTCCCAGGTCCCTGCCACTGCTGTACATGTGATACTGAGGAGAGGCTGCTGCCCCACGTAGTATCACGGAACACTGGAACATCGGGAGAATCTGGCAAGCGTTTGGAGTAAGCCAATTATGAACTTTTAGTTATTCAAGGTATGCCTAGGCAGCCTTAGTTTAGGTGGTTAGGGATGAACTGTATTTTAATTAATATAGACATTGCCACGAGAGAGGATTTTCAGTAAAGTTCTTGAATTGTTCTTGAGCCTGGTCTGAAGTTATTCAAGGGGTGCATGGTAAAATATAGCATATCAGAAGAACAAGGCCTGTAAAGCACACATGGGGTATGAAAGCAAGACCACTACAAAGGATTAACGCAGCAGAAGAGTGGGAGCAGGAGAGCAGTTGCCACGGGTAACTATGAACTGTGGGAATGTACAGTGGGGAAAATAATGATTTTCTCCCCTGCAGATTGTGTATGTTTGCCCACTTACAAAGAAAGAAAGAAGGGTCTATAATTTTTTATCATATGTGTATTTTATATGATAGAGACAGAATATCCCCATCCCTACAGTAAACTATTGCACCCAGGGCAACCATCCCACTTGCCCACCCCTTGTCCCATCCCTGTAAACAACCGTGCAGACCTATTGATTTCTGAAAGAGAACTTTCCCTGTAATTCTGACACAGTATTGCCATTTTGGACAAATCTGTTGGCGTAATTGGGAATTAATGTGGCTTTTTTTAGAGTTATTAAGTGTACAACAGGCTTTAAATGAGATATAAAAATCTTCCAACTATCCCGGACCGTCTAAACAATCATAAAACAATATGAAAAAAATAATAAAGAACATTATATAAAATGAATTGCCCCCCCTAAAGAAAAATGCTTTAAAAAGTTAAAGAAGAGATGGTTTCATTATTTTATGCAAGTTTCACTTAAGCAGTTAAAGGTTTAAGTTTATTCTATAAAATACACAAAATTACAGACAATCCGGAAGACACAAAGTACATTGTATTAAACACTTTGTTCCAGTAAGAAAATATTATTTGCCAGTAAATATTCTGTGGGGGTAGAAATGTCCCCCCCCCCCCCCCACCTGGCGCGCCCTCTGTCTTGATATTAGGTTTATACGCTGCGCCATGCCCTTTCCGGATGTGCTCTTTGTAAATGACACACCTGCCAAACCTAAATCAGAGAAGAAATCAGCGATCGATGCATTTCACCAGCGGAGTCATTCTGGGCGTTTATTTAACTGCAGAAGGACAGCGGCTCCAATAGTGCGACATCTCATTACCGCTAAGCAGGGGCTTCATTACTGCGCTTCTCAAATGAGTTCAATGGATTTCAATCCTGGGACCACCTTCCTGAATGACCAGTTATTGGACACTAGAGGGACTCCTGGGTATATTTGATATACATATAGATACACAGTATATGTGTGTCTGTGTGTGTACAATATACTGTATAACCTGTATACATAGGCATGCGCACAAGGTGTGCTGGGTGTGCCTGGGCACACCCTAATCACCCTGTGCACAATAACAACACATCTCTCAGTGTGCTGGCAGAGAGATGGGAAAGATGTCCCTTTGACTAGCTCTGCCATAAGAGAAATTCTTCCACACTTCTCTTTTACTGTGCTGGAGGGGAGATGGAAAGAATCTCGGACTGGCTCTGCCATTCATAAAGCCTGACAAAAAAATCCCCCATGTCTTGCTTTGTTGCTATGACGTGAAAACCGTTGGATGGTCACTCCCAGTATTGCATTAATGAAAACTAATGGTGAATATAATATATCTATATATATGTATACACACACACACGTTTGAGCTTTGGGGTGCACACCCTAATGCAATCAGCTGCACACACAACTCCTGAGCAGAATGCTGGTCACAGGGCTGAATGCTACATACTGAGTGATAGTTAAACTGACACTAAAATGATAGCCTTATTCTCCAATAATCCGCCATACACATCCGTTACTTAATGGTCCTGTAATCTGTTTTTTATTAAATGATTTATTTCTGCCTCCTTGTATCATCTTTCTGAACCTCTCCTTCCCCCCTCACTTCCATTTGTTTGGGATGAGCCATGCATGTTAGCTGCAGTCATGTGCACTGCTCTATGCATGCTGCAAACCTCCATAATCCCTAGTCTATAGTCCAATAGTCCAAAACGCATAGCCCACAGTCCAAAGTCCATAATCTCATCTCTAGTCCATAATCACTAGTCCAAAGTTCATTGTCTATAGTTCCATAGTCCAAAATCCATAGTCTCTAGCCCCTAGTCCATAGTCCGTAGTCTCTAATCCATAGTCTCTATCCCCTAGTCCATAATCCATAGTCTCTAAACCACAGTCTCTAGTCCATAGTCTCTAGCCCCTAGTCCATAGTCTGTAGTCTCTAGTCCATAGTCTCTAATCCCTAGTGCATAGTCCAAAGTCTCTAATCCATAGTCTCTAACCCCTAGTCTCTAGTCCATAGTCCACAGTCTCTAACCCTTAGTTCATAGTTCATGGTCTCTAGTCCATAGTCTCTAACCCCTATAGTCTCTAGTCCATAGTCCACAGTCTCTAGTTCATAGTCTCTAACTCCTAGTCCATAGTTCATGGTCTCTAGTCCATAGTCTCTAACCCCTAGTCCATAGTCTCTAATCCATAGTCTCTAACCCCTAGTCTCTAGTCCATAGTCTGTAGTCTCTAGTCCATAGTCTCTAACCCCTAGTCCATAGTCTGTAGTCTGTAGTCCATAGTCTCTAACCCCTAGTCCATAGTCTCTAGTCCATAGTCTCTAACCCCTAGTATAGTCTCTAGTTCATAGTCTATAGTCTCTAGTCCATAGTCTGTAGTCTCTAGTCCATAGTCTCTAACCCCTATAGTCTCTAGTCCATATTTTATAGCCTCTAGTCCATATTCAATAGTCTCTAGTCCTTAGTCTATCATCTGTAGTTCATAGTCCATAGTCTCTAACCCCTAGTCCATAGTCCGTAGTCCCATATTTTTATAGTCTCTAGTTCATAGTCCATAGTCTCTAACCTCTTGTCCATAGTCTCTAGTCTATAGTCTATAACCCCTAGTCCATAGTCCATAGTCTGTAGTCTGTAGTCCATAGTCTGTAACCCCTATAGTCTGTAGTCCATAGTATTTAACCCCTATAGTGTCTAGTCCATATTCAATGGCCTCTAGTTCCTAATCTATAGTCTTTAGTTCATAGTCCATAGTCTCTAACCCTATAGTCTGTAGTCCATATTCAATGGTCTCTAGTTCCTAGTCTATAGTCTTTAGTTCATAGTCTGTAGTCTCTAACCCCTAGTCCATAGTTCATAGTCTCTAGTCCCATAGTCCATAGTCTGTCCAGTATGAAAGGAAGTAAGCCGCTGTTTAACATGGAAGGAAATTACCGGATGTCCAGATGTCCAACATGGAAGGAAATGAGCCGCTGTCCAATATGGAAGGGATTTGTCCGCAGCGAATCTCTGGGAATCTTTGTTCCCATTTCACACAGAAATATATTAATGTGTAGCGCTATCCGAAAGGTACCGCTAAATTTGATGGGTTCCCCTCATGGTGGCTTTGACCTCCTCTGACCCCTCAGCCCCTCTGACACACATGGCTGAGTACACAAACACAAAGTTTCATAATAGAATGACTGACAATACACCGATATTCAGCAATAACGTTGTCTAAAGGAAAAGACGCTAGAGCAGTCATTGGTCTAAAATATACAGTATCTGACAGAAGTAAGTACACCCCTCACATTTTTGTAAATCTTTTTTTCTATCTTTTCATGTGACAACACTGAAGAAATGACACTTTGCTACAATGTAAAGTAGTGAGTGTACAGCTTGTATAACAGTGTAAATGTGTTGTCCCCTCAAAATAACTCAACACACAGCCATTAATGTCTAAACCGATGGCAACAAAAGTCAGGACACCCCTAAGTGAAAATCTCCAAATTGGGCCCAAAGTGGCCACCATTATTTTCCAGCACTGCCTTAACCCTCTTAGACATGGAGGTCACCAGAGCTTCACAGGTTGTCACTGGAGTCCTCTTCCCCTCCTCCAAGATGACATCACAGAGCTTGTGGGTGTTAGAGACCTTGCGCTCCTCCACCTTCCGTTTGAGGATGTCCCACAGATGATCAATAGGGTTTAGGTCTGGAGACATGCTTGGCCAGTCCATCACCTTTACCCTCAGCTTCTTTAGCAAGGCAGTGGTGGTCTTGGAGGTGTGTTTGGGGTGGTTATCATGTTGGAATACTGCCCTGCGGTCCAGTCTCTGAAGGGAGGGGATCATGCTCTGCTTCAGTATGTCACAGTACATGTTATCATTCATGGTTCCCTCAATGATCTGTATCTCCCCAGTGCCGGCAGCACTCATGCAGTCCCAGACCATGACACTCCCACCACCATGCTTGATTGTAGACAAGACACACTTGTCTTTGTCCTCCTCACCTGGTTGCCCCCACACACGCTTGTCACCATCTGAACCAAATAAGTTTATCTTGGTCTCATCAGTCCACAGGACATGGTTCCAGTAATCCATCTCCTTAGTCTGCTTGTCTTCAGCAAACTGTTTGTGGACTTTCTTGTGCATCATCTTTAGAAGAGGCTTCCTTCTGGGATGACAGCCATGCAGACCATTTTGATGCAGTGTGCGGCGTATGGTCTGAGCACTGACAGGCTGACCCCCCACCCCTACAACCTCTGCAGCAATGCTGGCAGCACTCATACGTCTATTTCCCAAAGACAACCTCTGGATATGACGCTGAGCACGTGACCTCAACCTCTTTGGTGGACCATGGCGAGGCCTGTTCTGAGTGGAACCTGTCCTGTTATACCGCTGTATGGTCTTGGCCACCGTGCTGCAGATCAGTTTCAGGGTCTTGGCAATCTTCTTATAGCCTAGGCCATCTTTATGTAGAGCAACAATTCTTTTTTCTGATCTTCAGAGAGTTCTTTGCCACGGCCGTTCGTCAACCAGCCACATTGCAGAATTAGAGGAGATAACGTGTTATTTATTATTGGCCTTGGAGTTATTGCTTTGACCCAAGTCCAGTCCAGGAACAGGAGGAGGAGGATTTCTTGGACCAAACATTTGGTTGCTTTATTAATGGCGACCAATGATGTCATATGCCTTTGCTGTGGGAGCTCCAGGAGAATAATCCGGATGATTTTCGGAATTATCTCCGGATGACGGACCCCTGCTTTCACCAACTCTTGGCATTGTTGACCCCCTATATTAAGAAGCAGGACACATGCATGAGGCTTTTATTTAATTTTTTGGGGTTGAATAATAATGATTTGATTTGTTATATTTTCTATATTTTTGATAGAATGCACTTTTTGGTTAAGTTCTATTGGCAGATATCATGTCTAATTTTATTTGTTTTCTTTTTTTAATGCACAATAAAAGAATTGTGTAGAATAATAATTGGCTATGTGTTTTACTTTAAATAATAGTTTGGGAGTCGGCAGTTACATTTAAAAAAATACAATGTAACATTAACAAGAGACACCAACACAGTTGTATCTTTGATATTAAAAAATCCAGGATAATGGTGTTGTGGTAACTTGCCCAAAAAATAAAAATAAATAAAACCTAATAATATTATTCTTGATATCACTAGAAAAAAAAGCCTTTGAAAATTAGTTTGCAATAACTCCATCAGTATCACCAGCAAAGCAGCTTCATTATTATCCCATTAAAGAAGAAGAGAATTGTGCGCTGCATTTCCAGATTTCATAATTTGCTGCGTCACGAATGTTAATTCTCCATTACGAACACTAGTTTACAAGACCGACCGCTTCCGGCTCGTCCTTGCTTCCAAGCATGAGTGTTTGTACTTTGGACTTTTGTCCGATGGACTTGTGTACACACGCTCGGAAAATCCGACAACAGACATTTGTCCGCGGAAAATTTTAAAACCTGCCATCCAACATTTGTCCGCGGAAAACCCGACAACAATTGTCAGATGGAGCGTACAAACTATCGGATTTTCCGCCAACCGCCCGCCATCACACATTTCACGTCGGAAAATCCGATCGTGTGTACGAGGCTTAGCGATGAAATCAATCGATCCCTAGCAATTAGCCAAGGCAGCTATACCTGGAAGGTAAATTTAAGAGCAACCCTGCCTAAACATCGGGGTGCTACAACTGTCATGGAGGTCCACTTCCCTCCTTAGTCCCAGCCCCAACTGCCGTGAACTTTCCTAGGCAGCCCGCTAAGATTCCCTTCGCTCTTCCACCTCGTTCCTGTTGCCTCATGGGACTTGTAGTCTTTTCACTGCTTCACCACTTTACCACTGCCCTTCCCGCAAAGCTGCTTCTGCCAGCATGCCACTTGCAGCTGTGCTTCTATACAGCCAAAAAGGAGGGGGTGGTGGAAGTATAGAGAGATGCAGGGCAGGCGTCGTGTTGTGGACCTTCCACTCTCAGTTGCTATTAGTTGTAAACATTCAATGTGAACAATTCCCCAACACCTGGCTACAGATGTAATCGGCATGAGATGAGTTCCTAATGAACTTTTAGGATTCTCCAATCTGTGCTCGCTAATTTACTAATCTTCACTTTGGAAATCCAGCGCCAATTACTGATTGGTTACAGATTACTCCATCCTCCACAATGGCGTTTGCCGTATTTGAGAAGTTTGATATCAATGCTTTGCAATGATTCCATAAATGACAGCTCCCTGTCTGATTGTACTTTGCGAGTATCAGATCCTAGTAAACGATACTAATTAGTGTATACATTCCTCTTCAGGTAAGTATGCAAACACTGGAGGCTAAATATAACATTGTAATCTCCCAGCAATTATCTGCTTTCCCGTGACTCGTAAAATCCAACACTTTCATTGATGTGAGTGGTTCTGGTGAAAAATAAAGGTCTTCTTTTATTTAACGGGTCGCGCTGTAAGCTAAGCAGCTGTTTCCAATGGAAATGTCAGGATCTGTTATTAACACATGTTCTTCACGATGGAGTTTTTTAATCTCACGGAACAAATGAGAAAAGAAAAGAAACCTATAGATGTCTACACAGCTGCCTGGGTGGGCCAGTGGGGAAAGGGTTACGCCACAATAAACGTATACAATGTATTCTTATATATCCCGTTCACGGATTAAGTGATTCTGAGAGGAGTGCGTCACCCAGTGAACGCCGAGAAGTGTTGGGAACACACAGTAAGGACACAAAGGATCCGAGTGTGCTCATTCACCTTGGGAGTTGGAGGGCAATCCATCAAATGCTGCGTTTTGTCGCTCGGCTATTTGGACCTGACAAGGCTTCATCCTGGAATATAACAAAGTATCCGGATGGGCCGCTTCGCCGGAGCATGGAAATGTGCCAATGAAGGTTAGGAGAGCCTTTTACTTTAGTTTGACAAATAGAATGGCTCAAAGTTTGTAGAGAAATATAGTTCTGTGCTCGGAACATGCCGGACTTTTGTCTCTACCGTTAATGTAAACCTGTCACAGACCACGGTGAGGAAGGACAAAGGAACGAACCAAGGTGATGAACAACAATGGTGCCAACCAAGGTGATGAAGAACAATGCAGCGAACCAAGGCGATCAAGAACAATGGTGCCAACCGAGGCGATGAAGAACAATGGTGCCAACCAAGGCTATGAAGAACAACGGTGCCAACCAAGGCGATGAAGAACAAAGGAGTGAGCCAAGGCAATGAAGAATATTGGAGTGAACCAAGGTGATGAAGAACAATGGTGCCAACCAAGGCGATGAAGAACAGCGGAGTGAACCAAGGCGATGAAGAACAATGGTGCCAACCAAGGAGATAAAGCACAATGGAGTGAACCAAGGCGATAAGGAACAATAGAGCGAACGAAGGTGATGAAGAACAATAGAGCGAACCAAGGTGATGAAGAACAATGGAGCAAACCAAGGTGATAAAGCACAATGGAGTGAACCAAGGCGATAAGGAACAATAGAGAGAACCAAGGTGAGGAAAAACACAGGTGCCAACCAAGTGATGAAGAACAATGGAGAGAACCAAGGTGAGGAAAAACACTGGTGCCAACCAAATGATGAAGAACAATGGAGAGAACCAAGGTGAGGAAAAACACTGGTGCCAACCAAGTGATGAAGAACAATGGAGAGAACCAAGGTGAGGAAAAACAATGGTGCCAACCAAGGTGATGAAGAACAATGGAGAAAACCAAGGCAATAAAGCACCAAGGAGTGAACCAAGGCGATAAGGAAAAATAGAGCAAACCAAGGTGATGAAGAACAATAGAGCAAATCAAGGTGATGAAGAACAATAGAGTGAACCAAGGTGATGAAGAACAATGGAGCAAACTAAGGTGATGAAGCACAATGGGGAAGGGAAGGGATCACCGCTCCAGGTGGATATGGATACAAGACTCTCCCCGGAACTGGAGTACCAGGTGCCGGCTAAGCATATAGCAAATGAAGCAAAAACGAAGTTCTGGACAGCCGTAATCCGGAATATAGCCTTTATTGTATAAAATCCAAAAATACAAGCCACAGCAGAAAATGGGACAAGCGAGCTGACGCTTTTCACACTTAACAGTGCTTAATCATAGCTACCCTACCACCAAAAACGATGTGATATATATACTAAAATATATTGGACATGTGAATCCATGTGTGATTCATTGAAGCCGATTATCCAATTGGGCAATCCATCGAGTCAACCCAATTGGCTAACGTGATCAGCCAGTGTGATTTATAGAAGTGCACATGAATGTGAAAAGCCTGTGTATAAAAATAAAGATAAAAAAGTGAAAAAAAGTTAAATTTAGCCAACTTACGTAAAGTGTTCAAATAAATCATTGTGGTAGATTGTTCCTATGAACTATAGACTGTTAATGTATCCAATCAATACGTGAACACATATGTACTGAATTATTGGTAAACTAATTAGCAATGTGATAATGATAATAATAATGATGATATTACAGTGAAAGTTGTATGACTAAAGTGAAATATGAATGTAAATGTAAATGTAAATCTATAATGATGATAATGATAATAAAGAATACGTATATGTGTAAGGAAACATACAGAATTGAATAAATATATAAATGTAAACAAATAAATAAATGAGTAAATGAGTGCTACCACACAAAAACCATGTGTGGGGAACGTATCATCATGTATAATAATGGGATCCACCAGGTCTCTATTGTATATGTGATAAGTGTGTCATGAAGTCACAAATATCCAAAAGTATGTATATACACAGATACATATATATAAATAAATATAGTACCTGTTTGCACAGCTAGCTGTCAATGTAGACTTCAAATATAAACAGTTATTTAAAACATTTGCCAACACATAAAAAATTAGTGGTTTCCTTTCTATATAGACACTTATTATCATAAAGAAGATTATATAAATTGTTATTACAACAAAACTTAAAAACTTATTAATATATAAAAAAAAATCATCATAATGTATACACAAGATGAAAAATATATATACAAACACCTATGAGCATTGCTTTTGTGTCCAAAAGGAAATATTCAGCAAATCCAGCCTGTGAACCATTCCATGAATTGAAATATGAAAACTATGTTGTGATTATTCTTTATTGTGTGTAACGGACAAAACAAAGTAAATGGTCATGGGGAGAGAAAAATATATAGCAAGAACCCTCATTCTAGGTATGATATAAGAATTTAGGAGATCCAGGAACCACCTTTAAAGATGAAAATAAAATCGGTCAGAGGATCAAGAAATTGGAAGCCAAAATGCCACAAAAACAAAAAAACACAAGGCAAAAATGCAAAAAATTAATTAAAAACTCAAAATATCCAAAAAATCAAGAACTGGAAAAGAGTGAACATGATAGACCATATAGTCTAATAAATTATAACCTAGTGAAAACGTCTCTATGCATCTATGTACACATATATGTAAGTAGGTATCTCTATACCAACACAACACATTCAGCGCCTTGAGGCGATTCAGTTCGCATTTGCAGCGCTTTACAAATCATTCATTCATTCATTCATTATGCCAATACCCAAATCGTTATCACTGAGTTTTTAATTAATTTTTTGCTTTTTGCCTTATGTTTTTTTGTTTTTGTGGCATTTTGGCTACCAATTTCTTGATCCTCTGACCTATTTTATTCTCTCGTTAAAGGTGGTGGGATGTTCGTTCATTAAATAAGAATTTTGTTGGATCTTGGAGTGCAGCCATTTCTTCAGTGTTAAACCAAGGCAATGAAGAACAATGGAGCGAACCAAGGCGATGAGCAGGGATGAGCTTCAAGTTCGAGCTGAACTCATGTTCCACTCGAACATCGGCTGTTCGCCAGTTCGCTGAACAGCAAACAATTTGGGGTGTTTGCGGCAAATTCGAAAGCCACGGAACACCCTTTAAAAGTCTATGGGAGAAATCAAAAGTGCTAATTTTAAAAGCTTATATGCAAGTTATTGTCATAAAAAGTGTTTGGGGACCCGGGTCCTGCCCCAGGGGACATGGATCAACGCAAAAAAAGTTTTAAAAACGGCCGTTTTTTAAGGAGCAGTGATTTTAATAATGCAATAAAAGTGTAATATCCCTTTAAATTTCGTACCTGGGGGGTGTCTATTGTATGCTTTTAAAGGGGCGCATGTTTCCCGTGTTTAGAACAGTCTGACAGCAAAATGACATTTCAAAGGAAAAAAGTCATTTAAAACTACTCGCGGCTATTAATGAATTGCCGGTTCGACAATACACATAAAAGTTCATTGATAAAAACGGCATGGGAATTCCCCACAGGGGAACACCCAAACCAAAATTAAAAAAAAATGATGTGGGGGTCCCCCTAAATTTCATACCAGGCCCTTCAGGTCTGGTATGGATATTAAGGGGAACCCCTGGCCAAAATTAAAAAAAAAATGGTGTGGGGCCCCCCTCAAAATCTATACCAGACCCTTCAGGTCTGATATGGATTTTAAGGGGAACCCCCGCCAAAATTGAAAAAAAAAATGGCGTGGGGTCTCCCCAAAAAACCCATACCAGACCCTTATCCGAGCACGCAACCTGGCAGGCCGCAGGAAAAGAGGGGGGAAGAGAGAGCGCCCCCCCCTCCTGAACTGTACCAGGCCACATGCCCTCAACATTGGGAGGGTGCTTTGGGGTAGCCCCCCAAAACACCTTGTCCCCATGTCGATGGGGACAAGGGCCTCATCCCCACAACCCTTGCCCGGTGGTTGTGGGGGTCTGCGGGCGGGGGGACCCCCAGATCCCGGCCCTCCCCCCTGTGTGAAATGGTAAGGGTGTACAAAAGTACCCCTACCATTTCACAAAAAAACCGTCAAAAATGTTAAAAATGACAAAAGACAGTTTTTGACAATTCCTTTATTTAAATGCTTCTTCTTTCTTCTATCTTCTTTCTTCTATCTTCCTTCAGATTCTTCCTTCATCTTCTTCTTCTTCTGGTTCTTCCTCCGGTGTTCTCGTCCGGCATCTTCCTTCATGGCGCCGGCGTCTTCTTCCCTTTGTCTTCTGGCCCGCTCCGCATCCAGCATGATAGGATGGGAGGCTCCCGCTGTGTGACGCTTCTCCTCTTCTGACGGTTCTTAAATAATGGAGGGCGGGTCCACCTGGTGACCCTGCCCCCCTCTGACGCACGGGGACTTCCCTGTGGCATTCCCCATGACATCAGAGGGGGCAGACAGGGAAGTCACCGTGCGTCAGAGGGGGGCGGGGTCGCCGGGTGGCCCTGCCCTCCATTATTTAAGAACCGTGAGAAGAGGAGAAGTGTCACACAGCGGGAGCCTCCCATCCCATCATGCTGGATGCGGAGCGGCCCAGAAGACGAAGGGAAGAAGACGCCGGCGCCGCGGAGGAAGATGCCGGACGAGAACACCGGAGGAAGAACCAGAAGAACCAGAAGAAGAAGATGGAGGAAGAAACCGAAGGAGGATAGAAGAAAGAAGAAAGAAGAAGCATTTAAATAAAGGAATTGTCAAAAACTGTCTCTTGTCATTTTTAACATTTTACATTTTAACATTGTTGAGGGCATGTGGCCTGGTACGGTTCAGGAGGATGGGGCGCTCTCTAATCCGCCCCCTCTTTTCCTGCAGCCTGCCAGATTGCGTGCTCAGATAAGGATCTTGTATGGATTTTTGGGGAGACCCCACGCCATTTTTTTTAAAATTTTGGCACGGGGTTCCCCTAAAATCCATACCAGACCTGAAGGGCCTGGTATGGAATTTAGGGGGACCCCCACTTCATTTTTTTAAAAAAATTTGGTTCGGGGTTCCCCTGTGGGGAATTCCCATGCCATTTTTGTCAATGAATTTTTATGTGTATTGTCGGACCGACAATTCATTAATAGCCGCGAGTAGTTTTAGATTACTTTTTTTCCCTTTGAAATGTAATTTTGCTGTCAGACTGTTCTAAACACGGGAAACATGCGCCCCTTTACAGGCATACTATAGACACCCCCCAGGTACGAAATTTAAAGGGATATTACACTTTTATTGTTTCACTTTAAGCATTATTAAAATCACTGCTCCTGAAAAAACGTCCGTTTTTAAAACTTTTTTTTGCATTGATCCATGTCCCCTGGGGCAGGACCCGGGTCCCCAAAACTTTTTATGACAATACCTTGCATATAAGCCTTTAAAATTAGCACTTTTGATTATTCCTGTTCGTGTCCCATAGACTTTAACGGTGTTCACGTGTTCGAACAATTTTTTTGCCTGCTGGCATGTTCTGGTGCGAACCGAACCGGGGGGTGTTCGGCTCATTCCTAGCGATGAGGAACAATGGAGCAAACCAAGGCAATGAAGTACAATTGAGTGAACCAAGGCAATGAAGAACAATGCAGTGAGCCAAGGCAATAAAGAACAATGGAGTGAACCAAGGAAATAAAGAACAATGGAGCGAACCAAGGCAATGAAGCACAATGGAGCAAACCAATGTGATAAAGAACAATAGAGTGAACCAAGGCAATAAAGGACAATGGAGCTAACCAAACCAATAAATAACAATAGATCTAACCAAAGCAATGAATAACAATGGAGCGAACTAAGGTGATGAAGAACAATGGAGCAAAACAAGGCGATGAAGGACAATGGAACGAACCAAGGCAATGAAGAACAATGGAGCAAACCAAGGCAATGAAGAACAATGGAGCGAACTAAGGTGATGAAGAACAATGGAGCAAAATAAGGTGATAAAGAACAATGGAGCCAACCAAGAAGATGAAGAAAAATGGAGTTAAGGTGATGCTGAAGACCACTTGTCATACCTATCTGTAAATATGGTAACAGTTGAGTTTGGCCTTGCCTCCTCTCACCTCTTGTGCTTTCATATTGGTCCTTTAATTTGATTGGCAGCCTCTATGACCAATAGAGAGGCTTTGGAGGTAGGTGGAGGCACATTTCGTGAGCTTTTGTATCTAATCAGGTGGGCCCTGCACTGTATAGTTTTGGTGAAACAATTAGATTGTAGTGGGTGTAGCTTTCCGTAACAGCCGACACCTCTCTCCCCACTGACAGCCACACACACTCCTCGGCTCCAATGTTCTAGTGTACACAGCCAGGAAGAGGAGGAGCCACAGAGGAGGGGCACAACCCCACTGCAAGAGCCGCACTGCTGGTCCGAGGCCTGTGTATAGTTTACAGTGGAGGGGGACACAGTAACCGGGAAGGGGGGGCAGATAACAGATGCACACATGGAGTGATGGGAGGGGAGGGGGGTAAGGGGATGTGTGCTGGGGGGTGCTTTGGGAGGGGAAAGGATATGTGCTAGTTGGGGGGTCTGATCCCCCCCCCCAGTCACAGAGACCACTTTTATCTGAAAGCTGACCGCCCACCATTTTTAAAAATACTGGGGTTATGGCAGCTATCTGCTGCCATAACAATGGTATTCTGCGTCAAAGTACCGATGTATGATGATGGCAGGCGGTCCGGAAGTGGTTAAGTCGGGCCTAGGGCACCACAAAACCTAAATACACCACTGCAGTGGAGTCAGAGGTCCCCGGTTACAGGTTTTCTCAGCATTAAAAACCCGAAAGACATCCCCTAGACTGGTTACTGGGTCAGTGTGCATGGAATCGCTATCATATGTGTGTGCAGGCAGCCTCACAAAGTCCCCTCTGCTTAGCTTTGCAAAGAGAGAGCTCAGTGATTAGAGGAGAGCCGTAGTGCTGCCTTTTGGTGACCCTTTGTTTCAGTAGTTTGAGTCACTACACTGATCCCCACATCAATGTAATGGCCAGGCGACCAGCATTTTGTAAAATGAAAATGATTTTCCCAGTGATGGGTTTCTTTCTGTGGCCGTGTTCTTTCACACATATGGCTTTATATCATTCTAGAAGTAATACAGAATTCAGAGCGTGTTCTCGTGTTTATGTGCTACCGATAATGTTTTCCTAGCTGGAGAGGAAAGTGGATGATTTCACATGAGGGAATTCAAATTCAAAAATTATAGTGGAATGTTAACAATATTTTATAGGTAATGATCTGCTATTACATTTCCTGAAAGAGATGCTGGCAATTTCCTTCTGCATGGTGAAACAGAATATATACAGCTGTACAGCACACATCAGTGCTCCCCGGGCTTTCATCAGCTCAGTGCCACCAACATGACCCTTACTCTGTATGAGTGCCACCAACATGACCCTTACTCTGTATGAGTGCCACCAACATGACCCTTACTCTGTATGAGTGCCACCAACATGACCCTTGCACTCTATGAATGCCACCAACATGACCCTTACTCTGTATGAGTGCCACCAACATGACTCTTACTCTGTATGAGTGCCACCAACATGACCCTTGCACTGTATGAATGCCACCAACATGACCCTCATTCTGTATGAGTGCCACCAACATGACCCTTGCTCTGTATGAATTCCACCAACATGACCCTTACTCTGTATGAGTGCCACCAACATGACCCTTACTCTGTATGAGTGCCACCAACATGACCCTTACTCTGTATGAGTGCCACCAACATGACCCTTACTCTGTATGAGTGCCACCAACATGACCCTTGCTCTGTATGAGTGCCACCAACATGACCCTTACTCTGTATGAGTGCCACCAAAATGACCCTTACTCTGAATGAGTGCCACCAACATGACCCTTACTCTGTATGAGTGCCACCAATATGACCCTTACTCTGTATGAGTGCCACCAACATAACCCTTGCACTCTATGAGTGCCATCAACATGACCCTTACTCTGTATGAGTACCACCAACATGACCCTTACTCTGTATGAGTGCCACCAATATGACCCTTACTCTGTATGAGTACCACCAACATGACCCTTGCACTGTATGATTGCCATCAACATGACCCTTATTCTGTATGAGTGCCACCAACATGACCCTTGCTCTGTATGAGTGCTACCAACATGACCCTTGCACTGTATGAATGCCACCAACATGACCCTTGCAATGTGTGAGTGCCACCAACATGACCCTTACTCTTTATGAGTGCCACCAACATGACCCTTGTTTTGTATGATTGCTGCCAGCATGACCTGTGCAATGTATGAGTGGCACCAACATGACCCTTGTTCTGTATGAGTGCCACCAACAGGACCCTTGTTCTGTATGAGTGCCACCAACGTGACCCTTGTTCTGTATGATTACCACCAACATGACTCTCGCTCTGTATGAGTGCCACCAACATGACCCTTGCTCTGTATTAGTGCCACCAACATGACCCTTGCTCTGTATGATTGCCACCAACATGACCCTTACTCTGTATGAGTGCCACCAACATGACTCTCGCTCTGTATGAGTGCCACCAACATGACTCTCGCTCTGTATGAGTGCCACCAACATGACCCTTGCTCTGTATGATTGCCACCAACATGACTCTTGCTCTGTATGAGTGCCACCAACACAACTCTCGCTCTGTATGAGTGCTACCAACATGACCCTTGCTCTGTATGATTGCCACCAACATGACCCTTGCTCTGTATGATTGCCACCAACATGACCCTTGCTCTGTATGAGTGCCACCAACACGAATCTCGCTCCGTATGAGTGCCACCAAAATGACCCTTGCTCTGTATGAGTGCCACCAACATGACTCTCGCTCTGTATGAGTGCCACCAACATGACCCTTGCTCTGTATGAGTGCCACCAACATGACCCTTGCTCTGTATTAGTGCCACCAACATGACCCTTGCTCTATATGATTGCCACCAACATGACCCTTACTCTGTATGAGTGCCACCAACATGACTCACGCTCTGTATGAGTGCCACCAACATGACTCTCGCTCTGTATGAGTGCCACCAACATGACCTTTGCTCTGTATGATTGCCACCAACATGACTCTTGCTCTGTATGAGTGCCGCCAACACAACTCTCACTCTGTATGAGTGCTACCAACATGACCCTTGCTCTGTATGAGTGCCACCAACATGACCCTTGCTCTGTATGATTGCCACCAACATGACCCTTGCTCTGTATGAGTGCCTCCAACACGAATCTCGCTCCGTATGAGTGCCACCAAAATGACCCTTGCTCTGTATGAGTGCCACCAACATGACTCTCGCTCTGTATGAGTGCCACCAACACGACCCTTGCTCTGTATGAGTGTCACCAACATGACCCATGCTCTGTATGAGTGCCACCGACATGACCCTTACTCTGTATGAGTGCCACCAACATGACTCTTGCTCTATAGCTGAACATGGCCACTAGTCCTCTGTGTGATATTTATACACAACCTAATAAAAAAAACTAATTTAAGGATGTTAGACACCACTTCAACTTTAAATTGATGAATCGGTGTTGTTGTTTCTATAGACAATATTGTTTAGGTAAGTATTTGAATATGAACTAGAGCTGTGTGGGCATCAGTCACTTGTTACATAAAATACCCTTTGGTCTGAAGGTCACATGTGTTCTTCAGTTGACTAACACTACAGAGACGTCAAGAGTGCGCTGATAGTTGGGACCACCAGAGGAACAGCAAGGGCCAGAGAACGTTAGTGTAGTTTGCCAGCTTTGGGGACTGAAGTGTTGGAAATTGGATGTTCCCCCAGGAAAGTTCAGAAAAAGAGACAGAGAGATTGGGGATCTGCTTTTGGCAAGACCAAGTCAAAGTGGCTCCATCAGCTTGAATGGCTGAGCTGCGATTACATCACTCCTGCGCATGCGCGTGGGAGTCACAGTTGTGTCACAGCACTTTGAAGGAACAGAATTGGTATGCAGTTCCTTCAGAGCGCATGCACCATTGACGTCACCGGCTGCTGCTCGCTAGAACATCTCCTAAACAGTGCACATTTAGGAGACATGCATTTTACCTACAGGTAAGCTTTATTATAAGTTTACCTGTAGGTAAAAATGAAAATAAGAGTTTATTGCTGCTTTAATTCAATTTTAATATTCAAGGCAAATGCCCCCATCCATCCATGTTTCCATCTATTCATCCATGTCTCCATCCATCCATCCATCCATGTCTCCATCTATTCATCCATGTCTCCATCCATCCATCCATGTCTCTGTCCATCCATCTCTCCATCCATCCCTCCATCCATGTCTCTGTCCATCCTTCCATGTCTCTGTCCTTCCATGTCTCCATCCATCCATCCATCCATCCATCCATGTCTCCATCCATTCATATCTCCATCCATCCATCCATCCATGTCTCCATCCATCCATCCATCCATCCATGTCTCCATCCATCCATGTCTCCGTCCATCCTTCCATGTCTCCGTCCTTCCATGTCTCCATCCATCTATGTCTCCATTCATCCATGTCTCCGTCCATCCATATCTCCATCCACCCATCCACGTCTCTGTCCATCCATGTCTCCATCCATCCATCCATCCATCCATCCATCCATTTATATCTCCATCCATCCATGTCTCCATCCATCCATATCTCCATCCATCCATATCTCCATCCATCCATGTCTCTGTCCAGCCATGTCTCCATCCATCCATCTATCCATCCATACATGTCTCCGTCAATCTATGCCTCCATGCTACATGTCTCAAAGTGAGAAATCACTTTCAAAAACACCCTCTAGCATTTCAAGCCGCAGCCATCTTAAGTATGGGCAGATTATTCATATAGCATTTACTTCCTGGAATTCATTTGCCCTAAGCTCAGGCATGCAGGCAGGAGGGTGTGCTTACCTGAGAGAACCTCTCCTCCCATGAAGACTCCTGGGATGTATGACATCATCTTGAGGATTACTCAGAGCTCATGACAAAATGTGTCAGGATGGAGTTTCTGCTGCTGCACGATCCCAGGTTGGCAGTGGCGATTATTGTGGCTTGTTTGTGTTTGATGTTTCGAAACTACTATGCTTGAAGCTTTTTTATACTATTTTAATTAAAATACTGCACTACTGGAGATTATTTGTGGCTCCTGGCGAGTCCATCTTGAGGTGCCATTGAACGTGGATAGGGATGAGCTTCAAGTTGAGTTCGACTCGAACATCGGCTGTTCACCAGTTCGCCGAACAGCGAACAATTTGGGGTGTTCGCGGCAAATTCGTAAGCCACGGAACACCCTTTAAAAGTCTATGGGAGAATTCAAAAGTGCTTATTTTAAATGCTTATATGCAAATTATTGTCATAAAAAGTGTTTGGGGACCTGGGTCCTGCCCCAGGGGACATGGATCAATGCAAAAAAAAAGTTTTAAAAACGGCCGTTTTTTTGGGAGCAGTGATTTTAATAATGCTTAAAGTGAAACAATAAAAGTGTAATATTCCTTTAAATTTCGTAGCTGGGGGGTGTCTATAGTATGCCTGTAAAGGGGCGCATGTTTCCCGTGTTTAGAACAGTCTGACAGCAAAATGACATTTCAAAGGAAAAAGTCATTTAAAACTACCCGCGGCTATTAATGAATTGCCGATCCGACAATACACATAAAAGTTCATTGATAAAAACGGCATCGGAATTCCCCACAGGTGAACCCCGAACCAAATTTTTTTTTAAAAATGGCGTGGGGGTCCCCCTAAATTCCATACCAGGCCCTTCAGGTCTGGTATGGATATTAAGGGGAACCCCGCGCCAAACTTTAAAAAAAAATGGCGTTGAGGTCCCCCTCAAAATCCATACCAGATTTTAAGGGGAACCCCGCGCCAAAATTAAAAAAAAAATTGGCATGGGGTCCCCCTAAAAATCCATACCAGACCCTTAGTCGAGCACGCAACCTGGCAGGCCGCAGAAAAAGAGGGGGGGACGAGAGAGTGTCCCCCTCCCCTCCTGAACCGTACCAGGCCACATGCCCTCAACATTGGGAGGGTGCTTTGGGGTCCCCTACCATTTCACAAAAAAAGTGTAAAAAATGTTAAAAATGACAAGAGACAGTTTTTGACAATTCCTTTATTTAAAGTCCTCTTCTTCTTCTTCCTTCGGTTTCTTTCTCCATCTTCTTCTTCCGATCCTCTGCTTCTTGCTCCAGTGTTCTCGTCCGGCATTTTCCTCCACAGCGTCTTCTTCCCTTCTTCGTTCTCGGGCCGCTCGGCATCCCTGGGGCAGGACCCGGGTCCCCAAACACTTTTTATGACAATATCAAAAATAAATGTAAAACACCGCGCTAACTAGTGCGGCTAACAGGAGCTGCTGCATACAGTCTGACAAAAACAGTGAACATACATATGGAAAAAATGCAGCGCATACTACATAAGTGAATAATCAGAACTCCTAAAGTTATGAATTGGTGCTGGAAAAATATTATCAAACAGAAGATAAATTTAACATAAAGTCAATAAATGAATGTGAATGTCCCACTGCACAAGAAATGGGGGTACTCCAGGGGATGGTGGTATCCCGATGGTTGTCGGAAGTCACCTTGCACCATAAACCAACCTCTGGACGAACCAATCGTGGCAGAAATAAAAAAGGAGACTCTTACCAGATCCCGTGGATTCCCATGTCAGCGACAAGGAATCGCATGAGCAGTATGTCACCAAAGGCGTGGAAAGGAAGGTCTTGACACTCAGATTCTCTAGGCTGAAGTCTGCATGGATCTCCAGGACCAACCAGGTAGGTCCTCACAGTGGACGGCCAAGGCATGGATCAGGAGGGCCAGAAAGTCGCTTGTGGAACAGTTGGAGGCACTTGACCTCATTCAGGAAATGTAAAAAGAGAAAAGATGTGCCTCCACATAGTGCAGGTAAAAAAGGGTGTTTTTATTGATAAAACAACCATAAACATATAAAAACGTGATCACGGTAGATAAAAACAAGTGGGCAACATGGAGAGTGGTGTATGAGCCCGACGCGTTTCGACCTAGGGGTCTTCAACAGGGGCATAAACCACCCACTCCAGGTTGCCATATATATATAACTAAAATTATCTGGGAAGGACCAATCGCAATGTGTGTAAAACAAGCCATTTCATTGGGTGAGTGTAATCACCTGATCTCATTGAACAGCAAACCATAATTATCTGTTCATTGTACCTATGAATTAATTAAATATCCCTTTATAAGGTAATGACTAGTAGAAACAAATCACCTATCAAACAAAAACGGCTGAAAAAATCCCTTGAATAACCGTAGATGAACTTTTTATTAAGCTGATTGTCAAAAGGACTCCACTGCTGACAGGGCAGAACACTGTTCTGCCCTGTCAGCAAGAGGAGCCAATCTTGTGGGGCTTGTCAAAAAATGCTGGATGGAGCGGCCAATAGGCGGCTAGCTGTTAATCAGCCCATGTCACCGCCGATTGGCGTATCCAGTGCAAGGGGGGAATGATGTCACGTCCGAAGGCGTGCCCGGCATCCCCATCACACGTGACTCAAGTGACCAATCAGAGAGCAGGTATAGAACCCCGCTCTACCGATCGTAGATCACATTATTATTTGTATATAATTTTAGGGGTGTGCCTACAGGGGACCCCATGCTCCAGGGGACCCATGCGGCCCCCCTGTACACCTGAATAGGAGGGCGGTGGGGTTGGGGGCGGTGTCATGTAGAGGAACCGATTCCTTCATGTAGCTGTTGAATGCCCGCTTCTCCTCCTCTCCCTCTCACAGACATTTAGTGGCTGCAGGAGCGGAATGGAGGGCATCGGTTCCTCATTTTGCCACTTCCAATGCCTCTCTTTCGCTGTCCTGCTGCCCCGGGCTCCTGTGTGCTTCCCTAGTCCCCGCCTGCCCCCCTCCCCCACAGGGCTGTTGGGTTTATCCCTTCCACCTCCCCCCAGCTGCTGCGGGGGATCTGTCAGGACAGAGAGAACAAAGGGGTAAATGTGTCCTTCACTGGCCCCTCGAAGGGGTAAATGTGTCCTTCACTGGCCCCTCGAAGGGGTAAATGTGTCCTTCACTGGCCCCTCGAAGGGGTAAATGTGTCCTTCACTGGCCCCTCGAAGGGGTAAATGTGTCCTTCACTGGCCCCTCGAAGGGGTAAATGTGTCCTTCACTGGCCCCTTCCTTGTCTTAATGAACAGAGTCAGTTATCCGTACCGATTACTGACACTTGTTTTTTTTGCATTTTTTTTGCATTCATTCATAGCTGAGGCATGGTAAACTGTGTTTCCTATGCTTCAGTTTATGAATGAACGGGAAGCCTCTGTACAGAGCTATTCCTGTTCATTCATTCTGTGCAGCTGAGGCTGCAGAAAAAGGGACTGATGAATCTGTGTTCTCAGTCCCATTCTTTGTCTCAAAAGTTAGACATCAGGGGTCTATTTCACCAAAGCCCCCCCCCCCTCCCAACGGGGGTCCTAAAAAAAATGTAAAAAATAATAAAAAATAAAATTGCAAAAAAAATAATAATATAATAAAATGTTAAAAAAATTATAAAAAATAAAAACTAATGATACCAGAACTACCAGGGTCACAAAGATCGCACTTACGACTGGGCTCTGGTGTTCCACCACCATGGGGGTGACTCCAAGATGGCAGGAAGGTGCCCCACTGTGGGACCGCAATAAAGAGTTCAACGATGGGAGCAAAGGGCCCTGGGATCATTGGGAAGGGCCCCAGTTGGGGGCCAGGGGGGTTCTTTGTGGTTTCTTGCATATTATTGGGAGAGATGAATCTTTTTCTTGTGTCATGCAGATGACTTCTCGTGTCCAGAAGGAGATCAGGTTCTAGAGCTCGGCCATGTATACAGTGCCTTGAAAAAGTATTCATACCCCTTGACATTTCCCACATTTTGTCATGTTACAACCAAAACCATGAATGTATTTTATTGGGATTGTATGTGATAGACCAACACAAAGTGGCACATAATTGTGAAATGGAAGGAAAATGATAAATTATACAAATAAATATGTGAAAAGTGTGGGGGGGGGGGCATTTGTATTCAGCCCCCTTTACTCTGATACCCCTAACTAAAATCTAGTGGAACCAATTGCCTTCAGAAGTCACCTAATTAGTAAATAGAGCCCACCTGTGTGTCATTTAATCTCAGTATAAATACAGCTGTTCTGTGAAGCCCTCGGAGGTTTGTTAGAGAACCTTAGTGAACAAACAGCATCATGAAGGCCAAGGAACACACCAGACAGGTCAGGGATGAAGTTGTGGAGAAGTATAAAGCAGGGTTAGGTTATAAAAATATCCCCCAAGCTTTGAACATCTCACGGAGCTCTGTTCAATCCATCATCGGAAAATGGAAAGAGTATGGCACAACTGCAAACCTACCAAGACATGGCCGTCCACCTAAACTGACCGGCCGGGCAAGGAGAGCATTCATCAGAGAAGAGCCAAGAGGTCCATGGTAACTCTGGAGGAGCTGCAGAGATCCACAGCTCAGGTGGGAGAATCTGTCCACAGGACAACTATTAGTCGTGTTCTCCACAAATCTGCCCTTTATAGAAGAGTGACAAGAAGAAAGACATTGGAGAAAGAAAGTCATAAGAAGTCCTGTTTGTAGTTTGTGAGAAGCCATGTGGAGGACGCAGCAAACATGTGGAAGAAGGTGATCTGGTCAGAGGAGACCAAAATTCAACTTTATGGTCTAAAAGTAAAACTCTATGTGTGGGGAAAACTAACACTGCACATCACCCTGAACACACCATCCTCACTGTGAAAGATGGTGGTGGCAGCATCATGTGGTGGGGATGGTTTTCTTCAGCGGGGACAGGGAAGCTGGTCAGAGTTAATGGGAAGATGGATGGAGACTGTTAGAGAAATTAGATGCATGCTTTATAATCATTTATGCCTGCTTGCAAAAGATTGCTGAAAAGTAGGATCGTTTCATGTAACCCACAGAGTTGTTTCGATTCCTTGAAGTGCATATAAATCACAGGAGATAAGAGTTTCACTTCTGGACACAAGAAAAGAGTTTAGTTTTCACAAGTTCACAAGAAATGAGTTTCATTTCCTAAAATATACATAATCACAGCTAGATTCATTTTTATTTTAGTTTGTAAGACTGAGCACGCCTATGTCTAAGATATGAAAATAAAGGTTATGCCCAGACATATACGTCAACCAATCATGTCCAGGAGAGGTGGCTAATGCCGCGTACACACGACCGGACTTTCCACATTCCGATCGTGTGTGGGCTTCATCTGACTTTTTCTTTCTAAAATTCTGACGGACCTAGAAATAGAACATGTTTCAAATCTTTCCATTTAATTAGTTCCTATCGGGAAAACCATTAGTCTGTATGCTATTCCAACGGACCAAAAATGACGCAAGAGCAGCTACTGGCTACTGGCTATTGAACTTCCTTTTTCTAGTCCCATCGTACGTCAACCCGTTCAAAACGATCGGACTTTAGTGTGATCGTGTGCAGTAGTGTATTTAGGTTTTGTGCTGCCCTAGGCCTGACTAAACTCGTGCACCCTCTAATTTAAATATGACCCACCCCTTCCTGTCAAGGCCACACCCCTTGCAGTTTAAGACCCGCCCTGAAATTTTCGAGTGGGGACACTAGTTCTGAGGGCCTGGGGGGGAGGCAATGTATTCCCTTAATTTGCATAGATTTCCTCTCCCTTCCTGTTTGGCTATGGGGCAGGAAGTGAAGGGAAATCTCTGCAATGGGACAGGGATGGTAAAAAATAAACCGACAGAGGCTATAACCCTCCCTTATTATATCCAAAATGAAAAAAAGTGTTGTCTATAGTTCTACTTTAAGCACAATTTTCTTATAATTTGAGGGAGAGGACTAAGAAGATACAACCATGCCAATGGTGCAGCAGAAAACATATAGCACAGTGAAGAAGGTTTGTGGTCCAGGATGATAGGATAGTCAAAACTAGAAGCGGCGCCCCCCCCCCCCACATTGTCGGAATGCCGGCCGCCCGCATACCGGAAGCAGTGTGGCCGCTTTATGGGGGCGCTAGACTAATTTGCCTCTCAGCCCAGTCTGCCCCATAAGACTGGAACTACACTAACAGTGTAGCGCAAGCCGGCGGGGACTCTTTCCATGCTGCCCCCCTGCAAAGTGCTGCCCTAGGCCTGGGCCTTGTCGGCCTAGGCCAGGATACAGCATTGATCGTGTGTAGGCAAGTCCGTTTCAGCGGAACTCCGTCGGAAAGACCGTCGGAGTCTATTCTGACGGAAGCTCCGGTCGTGTGTACGCGGCATGAGTCGAGGCTTTTAAAGGTATATAGATGCAAGTTTTACAATTGCCAGTAAGACAAGTCCAGATAGGCGTCTATCAGGCTCACTGCTATGTATGCAGCCCTATCACATGGGTCATAGCGGTGAGAACCAATAGGCAAATATCTGTTCCTTTGTTGTAACTTGTCTCCTCATACGAGTCAAATAAAGAAAACTTCTTAACTTGATCCTGAGTGCGGATTAAAGTGAATTTCCCTCACAACTTGGTCCTTCGAGTCGGAACTCAAAATCCTGTGAAGGGACCAGACCACCGGTGACCGTTACCATACGGGGGAGTCTCAGAACACACGGGATTCTTTATTCCAAAGTCCTCCTTTTGAATTGACGCTAACAGAGGCCGGTTGACCAACTGGTCCCTATCAGGTGACGGGTTCCCAAGAATTGGCAGAAAAGACTCATTGTGGTTCAAAGTAAGAACAATTCACAATTTGTTTTAATTTGGTTAGAGGATAAGAATTCCAATGTTTTTTTAGTAGAGCACAGGATTGGGAAAGAAATTCTGTGTCGATCTGAGAGTTGACAAAGATATTGTGTACAAAGGTATAAGAATACCAATATTTTCTAGTAGAGCACAGGACTAGGAGGGTTGAAAAAGTACAGTAACCTCTTAAGGAATTTGTGCCGATCGGCGAGTTAACGAAAACATTGTGTATAAGTGTCTGTGTGAGAGGACCATAAATGACTCCGTATGAACGTTAAAATGTCCAGAAGTGTGTGAAATGAAATAAATGATACTAAACATATGTACAAATTAGACAAAGATAATGTATAATATCTCGAGAAATGGGTAAAATGTTATGACTTTGATGCATCATTAGGCAAGGATTCTTGTGTTAAAACTAGAAGAATGTGTTAAAACTGTAGAAGAATTACATCTCTATGTGAAAGGAGTGAGTGCCCCTCCCTTCAAATTCCTGTGTAAGATAGTTCTGAAAATCTAAGAAATGTTTAATTATATACAGGGCTTTTTTTCTCGGAAAATAGGTACAGGAACTCAATCACGACCCCCCATCCCTCACACACACCCTCCAAACTGCATCAAATAGTGGGTGTGGTCAAATTTTACTAACAGTGGGGGGGTCTTAACAGGGTCATTAAATACCAGGAGTGCATTATGTACAGAGTGCAGAGTTCAGGGAGGGGGTTACACACAGACTGCAGAGTTCAGGGGTGTGCTGCATACAGAGTGCAGAGTTTAGCAGTGCACTACACAGAATGCAGAATTCAGCCTTCTCCCACAGCTGCTTACCTCTGCATCCTCCATCCACATCTCTCACATTGACCCCTCTTCAGCGCTGACCCCTGCATTCAACCCCCCTCTACTGCCCCCATCTTCTCCCCATCTCCTTAAAAGCTCCACCATCTTCCACATGCCCTATTTTCATTGCTGTATTAAGCTGAAGCACCCAGCCAGCTCTATTACCTCCCCGCATACTGTGGTTGGCTCCACCTCTCTCACTTGCGGGAGATCATCCAGTGGGGATGTTGGCATTTGCACTGCACCCCCTGTACCTTCATCTCCTTTGTCCCCATCCTTCACTCAATGGAAGCCACTCAGGAGATCTGATCTGTGGGAGCCGTTGGGGAACAAGCTGTCACTTTGTAAGCATAGAAGCCAGACTTTTGTGTTTTCAAGTAATAGTGGTCAGCAGGGAGCAGAGGGCCTGAGCCAGAGGTGGTGGAACTGAGTTCCACCAAGTTCCAGCTGAAAAAAGCCCTGATTTTATAGCAATGTTTTCACATCCTAGGATTCATTTAAGGAAGGCGTTTGCTGTAGAGGTTGTGTAATGTGTATGTCACACTGAAAGAGGTACAGAAAGGTTAAGAAACTCCCAATTTAGACCTCGCAATAAGGATTACGAGGGTAGGAAAGTAAGGGGTGAATGTTTTTTGTGTGTCAGGAAAGGCCACTTGGCCAGGGATTGCAAGTTGAAAAAGGATGAACAGGGATGACTAGAGGGAAAAGAAATGTAAGAGGCAGAATGTATGGACAATGAAACAAATTCAGAAGGGTCTGAAGTATTGGATATATGTAATGTGGAAATGAATTTACAGAGTGAGATTAAACCTGAAATAACACTTGTTGTAAAAAGGAAAAGAAGTCACCGTTTTGTGTTACACAGGGACATGCAGCACCCTAATTCATCCCCAGGACATGCCTGGAGGAATTAAGGAAAAAGGTACAATTTTTGTAGGGCTGCGGAAATAACAATTAATTCCTCGATTAATCGTTCATTTTTTTGATCAATCAAAATTTTTTTGATCGGTAGGCTGCCTGCCCTGGGGCCGCTTTGGGCCAAGCTATGGCTGCAGCGCAGCGCTCCGCTCCCTCCTCCTCCTCCACTATATGTCATATATAGTCTGTGGGCATCCTCCGCTGTGTGTCTCAGAGCTGAGTGTGAAAACTTTGGCCGTGCTGTGAGAAAAGTCCCGCCCTCCTCCTAGATCAGCTCATGTGATGGACGCAGTGTTCTGTCTATAGACGCAGTGTTCTGTCTATCACACGAGCTGATCTAGGAGGAGGGCGGGACTTTTCTCACAGCGCGGCCAAAGTTTTCACACTCAGCTCCGAGACACACAGCGGGAGATGCCCGCAGACTGTGTAATCCAGGCACAGGCACTGACTACAGTGAGGCTGCAATTATGGGCACGGTGAGACAGCATTATGGGCACGGTGAGGCTGCCATTATGGGTATGGCAAGGCTGCGATTATGGGCACGGTGAGACAGCATTATGGGCACAGCGAGGCTGCCATTATGGGCACGGTGAGACAGCATTATGGGCATGGGGAGGCTGCGATTATGGGCATGGTGAGACAGCATTATGGGCACGGCGAGGCTGCAATTATGGGCACGGTGAAACAGCATTATGGGCATGGTGAGGCTGCGATTATGGGCACGGTGAGACTGCATTATGGGAACGGTGAGGCTGCAATTATGGGCACGGTGAGACAGCATTATGGGCGCGGCGAGGCTGCGATTATGGGCACGGTGAGACAGCATTATGGGCACGGCGAGGCTGCAATTATGGGCACGGTGAGACAGCATTATGGGCATGGTGAGGCTGCAATTATGGGCACGGTGAGACAGCATTATGGGCACGGTGAGACTGAATTATGGGAATGGTGAGGCTGCAATTATGGGCAGGGTGAGACAGCATTATGGGCATGGTGAGGCTGCGATTATGGGCACGGTGAGACAGCATTATGGGCACGGTGAGACTGCATTGTGGGAACGGTGAGGCTGCAATTATGGGCACGGTGAGACAGCATTATGGGCACGGTGAGGCTGCGATTATGGGCACGGTGAGACTGCATTATGGGAACAGTGAGGCTGCGATAATGGGCACGGTGAGACAGCATTATGGGCAAGGCGAGGCTGCGATTATGGGCACGGTGAGACAGCATTATGGGCACGGCGAGGCTGCGATTATGGGCACGGTGATACAGCATTATGGGCATGGTGAGGCTGCGATTATGGGCACAGTGAGACAGCATTTTGGGCATGGTGAGACTGCATTATGGGAACGGTGAGGCTGCAATTATGGGCACAGTGAGACAGCATTATGGGCACAGTGAGGCTGCGATTCTGGGCACAGTGAGACAGCATTATGGGCACGGTGAGGCTGCGATTATGGGCACTGTGAGACAGCATTATGGGCACGGTAAGGCTGCGATTATGGGCACGGTGAGGCTGCGATTGTGGGCACGGTAAGACTGAGATTATGGGCACGGTGAGGCTGAGTTTATGACGTGTGACGTCCTAGCCATGCCCCGCTATGTCCGGCTTCGGCCGTTGCCATAACAACGGTGCTAAATCAGCTAAAAGTAGTTGGAACTGTATGTGCGTTATAATTAATCAAAATTAGTCGATTAATCGATTAAATAAAAAAATTGATTAATCGAACACGAAAATTTTAATCAGTAACAGCCCTAAATCAGCAAACGGGTTAATGTGTGAGGAGGTTGTTTCAGAAGATCTTCCTATAGAGGACCCACTAACGGGCAAAAAAGCTGAATGTAAAATTGTGATATCTAAGCGATGTCCGGTTAACCTGCTGGGCGGGGATTTGTTGGATGCACTTGATATCTCGGTTATACCAGCTAAGGGGGGCTTGAGAGCCCACTGTACTTGCAAAACACATGTAGTGTGTGCACGCTGTGTCTGGTTTACAAAATGCGAACCATTGTCCCTGTAGATGAGGGAAGGAATCCCAAATCTCTGAACTATTTCAGACAAAAATGTTTTTTTTTCTTTTTGAGTAATTTGTAAATCCATACGTTGTGAACATAGGCATGCCCACCGGCCTCAGTGGCCAGTGGTTGTATGGATCGTCAGTGACCAGTGGTTGTATAGATCCTCAGTGGCCAGTGGTTGTATGGATCGTCAGTGACCAGTGGTTGTATAGATCCTCAGTGGCCAGTGGTTGTATGGATCGTCAGTGACCAGTGGTTGTATAGATCCTCAGTGACCAGTGGTTGTATAGATCCTCAGTGGCCAGTGGTTGTATGGATCGTCAGTGACCAGTGGTTGTATAGATCCTCAGTGGCCAGTGGTTGTATAGATCCTCAGTGGCCAGTGGTTGTATGGATCGTCAGTGACCGGTGGTTGTATAGATCCTCAGTGGCCGGTGGTTGTATAGATCCTCAGTGGCCGGTGGTTGTATAGATCCTCAGTGGCCGGTGGTTGTATGGATCCTCAGTGGCCGGTGGTTGTATGGATCCTCAGTGGCCGGTGGTTGTATGGATCCTCAGTGGCCGGTGGTTGTATGGATCCTCAGTGGCCGGTGGTTGTATGGATCCTCAGTGGCCGGTGGTTGTATGGATCCTCAGTGGCCGGTGGTTGTATGGATCCTCAGTGGCCGATGGCTGCATGGATCCTCAGTGGCCGGTGGCTGTATAAATTGTCAGTGGCCGGTGGCTGTATAGATCCTCAGTGGCCGGTGGTTGTATAGATCCTCAGTGGCCGGTGGCTGTAGCGCGTTGTGTAAATGTTCAAATTTTCTAAACATCCCTCATTAGTAGATTGGAGTGTTCTAAGAATAAGGGCGCTTTAATGGTGGTGTGATCCTGTGACAGGCGGCTGGATGATATTCTGGGATTGCAGGCTCATCAGACATGTCCTCCGTTCCTCCGCCGTGGCCTCCCCCCCCCCCCCCTCCAATGTAGATATCAGATAGAATCCAATTACAAGGCTTTAAGCACACATATTAGGGATGTAATGGATGGTGTTACCAGTGCTGGTTGGTGGAGAAGCTTATTTCATGGCAAATAAATACTCACCAGCATGGCATGCCAAGCAGCTCCCCCGACCCCTGACATGATGTAACGCTAAATATCATCTCCCTATACATGTTCCCCTTAATAAATCACGTCTCCTCGTCCCCTCCCCAGCCCCGCGCCTGGATGACAGCCCCACTTTGCATTTTAAAAAGAACGGGACAAGCCGGCCAAACATATTTCTTTGACTTTCTAATGTGTTACGAGATGAGAGGCGCACTTCATGAAATGACATCTCCGGGGAGCCATCCATCTCCAGCACCTTAATATTCAATGATGAGGAATACATGAGGACATTCCGGCCAGTGTGTGCGGAGGAGGGGATCCTACAGAGTCTGCATTGTCCTCAATCAGAGAGATTTAGGTGAGATGGGGAGCACAACTTTCATGGCCCAGGCCAATTATGATGTCATCATGATGATGTCACCAGTAGGGATGAGCTTCGTGTTCGAGTCGAACCCATGTTCGACTCGAACATCGGCTGTTCGGTCGTTCGCCGAATTGCGAACGATATGGGCCGTTCGCGCCAAATTCGTGTGGCGCGTCACGGCCCATAATTCACTGCGGCATCGCAGTGCATTGCTGGCTGATGATTGGCCAAGCATGCACTATGACCCGCATGCTTGGCCAATCACAGCGCCGTCAGTAGAGAGAGCTGTAATTGGCCAAAGCCAGGGTGGCTTTGGCCAATTATGGCTCAGGGGATTTAGTACACACCCCACACTATATAAGGCCGCCTGCACGGCGGCCCTGTGTAGTGTGTGTTCCGGTGTGCTGAGAGATAGAGAGAGAGAGAGACAGTGTCATTTGATTTGAGTTAGATAGATTAGGCAGAACAGTCAGTCAGTTAGCTGCACTTACAGTGTATTGTGTATATATATGCATCCCAGGTGTTGCATATATATATATACACTGTATTCAGTTTAGCTAGATCCGTTCCTGTTATCTTCTATCTAGACTATTTACATTTAGTGCAGTGTGTCCTGCTCACAGTGTTCAGCTAGATCCGTTCCTGCTATTTACATTCAGTGCAGTGCGTCCTGCTCACAGTGTTCAGCTAGATCCGTTCCTGGTATTTACATTTAGTGCAGTGCGTCCTGCTCACAGTGTTCAGCTAGATCCGTTCCTGCTATTTACATTCAGTGCAGTGCGTCCTGCTCACAGTGTTCAGCTAGATCCGTTCCTGGTATTTACATTCAGTGCAGTGCGTCCTGCTCACAGTGTTCAGCTAGATCCGTTCCTGGTATTTACATTTAGTGCAGTGCGTCCTGCTCACAGTGTTCAGCTAGATCCGTTCCTGCTATTTACATTCAGTGCAGTGCGTCCTGCTCACAGTGTTCAGCTA
This sequence comes from Lithobates septentrionalis, assembly GCA_037952835.1. Lineage (NCBI taxonomy): Eukaryota > Metazoa > Chordata > Amphibia > Anura > Ranidae > Lithobates > Lithobates septentrionalis. Next base: position 74,670 of record JBBDGP010002085.1, on the reverse strand, counting down.
GATCCGTTCCTGCTATATACATTTAGTGCAGTACGTCCTGCTCACAGTGTTCAGCTAGATCCGTTCCTGTTATCTTCCTACTGACAGGCAGGCTTGTCTGGTTACAGTATATAAAGCTACCTTAAGAAAATTACAGGTGTTCTTTTTGATCCTATTAGTACCACGGTCAGGCAGCTAGACTATTTACATTTAGTACAGTGCGTCCTGCTCACAGTGTTCAGCTAGATCCGTTCCTGTTATCTTCCTACTGACAGGCAGGCTTGTCTGGTTACAGTATATAAAGCTACCTTAAGAAAATTACAGGTGTTCTTTTTGATCCTATTAGTACCACGGTCAGGCAGCTAGACTATTTACATTTAGTACAGTGTGTCCTGCTCACAGTGTTCAGCTAGATCCGTTCCTGTTATCTTCCTACTGACAGGCAGGCTTGTCTGGTTACAGTATATAAAGCTACCTTAAGAAAATTACAGGTGTTCTTTTTGATCCTATTAGTACCACGGTCAGGCAGCTAGACTATTTACATTTAGTACAGTGTGTCCTGCTCACAGTGTTCAGCTAGATCCGTTCCTGTTATCTTCCTACTGACAGGCAGGCTTGTCTGGTTACACTATATAAAGCTACCTTAAGAAAATTACAGGTGTTCTTTTTGATCCTATTAGTACCACGGTCAGGCAGCTAGACTATTTACATTTAGTACAGTGCGTCCTGCTCACAGTGTTCAGCTAGATCCGTTCCTGCTATATACATTTAGTGCAGTACGTCCTGCTCACAGTGTTCAGCTAGATCCGTTCCTGTTATCTTCCTACTGACAGGCAGGCTTGTCTGGTTACAGTATATAAAGCTACCTGAAGAAAATTACAGGTGTTCTATCCCAGCTTAGTGCAGCTACAGGCCATTAGTATGTCTGGAAGGCCAAGAAGGAGAGGCAGACAGTCACAAGCCAATAAGAGAGGGCAAGCAGGCTCTGTGTCTAGTGCTGGTCGTGGAGACGGTGCATCCTCATCAGCACGTGGCCATGGGACACGCTTGGCCTTTTTTTCGGCAGCTGGCCGTGTTGAGCCGCAACATGCGGAAGACTTGGTCGAGTGGATGACCAAGCCGTCCTCATCCTCCTCATCCTCTCTCACCCATGCCCAGGGTGCTTTGTCTGGCAAAGCAGCGGCCTCTTCCCTCAGCTCAATGTCATCAGTGACTCCTTCCCTAGCTCCACCATGTCCTCATGAGGATTCCCTCGAACTGTTTGACCACAGTGTTGGGTACATGCTCCAGGAGGATGCCCAGCGTTTGGAAGGCTCTGATGATGATACTGAGCTCAATGAAGGCAGTAACATGAGCACGGACAGAGGGGGTGCCCAAGAAGGACAGCAATCTGGCAGTCATGCTCCCCCTGCTGCAGCATACTGCCAGGTTTGCTCCAGTGATGAGGAGGGAGGGGATGATGAGGTCACTGACTCAACGTGGGTGCCTGATAGGAGAGAGGAGGAGGAGGAGGAGGAGGAGGAGGTGGCACATCACCAACTAGGCAGGATGCCCTCCAGGGGCCAGCCTAAGGGCAGCACATTGACTGCATCACACCCCAAAGCTCCACATGTGCAGGGCGCTGCAGTCTCTGCGCGTTATTCAAAAAGTTCTTTGGTGTGGGCCTTTTTTGAGACGAGTGCATCAGATCGCACCGCTGCTATTTGCAACATATGTCTCAAGCGTATCTCGCGTGGCCAAAACATCTCCCGCTTGGGTACCACATGCTTGACCAGACATATGTTGACCTGCCATGCAGTTCGTTGGCAAGCGTATCTAAAAGACCCACACCAAAGAACAAAGACGATCTCTCCTTGCTCCTCATCAGCTGAGATTTCCAACCCCACTAGACCTTCAGTCCTCTCTGAGACCTGCAGTGAGAGGAATGAAGGTGTAGAATTAGGTGTGTCACAGCCAAGTACTTGTGGGCAATCTGCTTTTGGTACACCGACGTCAGATTGTACCAGGCAAATTTCCCTGCCCCAGCTGCTGCACCGCCGAAAGAAGTTTGCTCCCAGCCATCCACATGCCCAGCGGTTGAATGCTAGCTTGGCAAAATTGCTAGCACTTCAACTGCTGCCTTTTCAGTTGGTAGACTCTGCCCCCTTCCGTGAGTTTGTGGAATGTGCGGTTCCTCAGTGGCAGGTACCCAAACGCCACTTTTTCTCACGGAAGGCGATTCCGGCTCTCTACCGGCATGTGGAAGGCAATGTCCATGCCTCGCTGGACAGGGCGGTCAGCGGTAAGGTGCATATTACCGCTGACTCATGGTCCAGCAGGCATGGACAGGGACGTTACTTAAGTTTCACGGCGCATTGGGTGACTCTGCTGGCAGCTGGGAAGGATGCAGGACAAGGTGCAGTAGTGTTGGAGGTTGTTCCGCCACCACGCCTCCAAAATGCTGATTGTGACACACCTCTCTCCTCCACCCCCTCCTCTTCTTCTTCCTCCATGGCCTCTTCCTCGGAACCAGCGGTGCTCCGTAGGCGTTCAAGGGGCTACGCAAGTACGCAGGCCAAAAGATGCCATGCGGTGCTTGAGCTGGTGTGCTTGGGGGACAGGAGCCACACTGGGGCAGAGGTTCTGTCAGCTCTGCAGGGGCAGGTTCAGAGGTGGTTGACGCCACGCCAACTTAAGGCAGGAATGGTGGTTTGCGACAATGGCACCAACCTCCTCTCTGCCCTCCGACAGGGACAACTGACCCATGTGCCCTGTTTGGCTCACGTCCTTAACTTGGTGGTGCAGCGGTTCTTGGGCAGGTACCCGGGCTTACAGGATGTCCTGAGGCAGGCCAGGAAAGTCTCTGTGCATTTCCGCCGGTCATATAATGCCAGTGCTCGGCTGACGGACCTCCAAAAGGAGTTTAACCTGCCCAAGAACCGCCTAATCTGTGACATGCCCACCAGGTGGAACTCGACGTTGGCCATGCTGCAGCGGCTGCACACGCAGCAGAGGGCCATCAATGAGTACCTGTGCGACTATGGCACCAGGACAGGGTCAGGGGACCTTGGTTTTTTTTCCCCACGCCAGTGGGCCATGATCAGGGATGCATGCACTGTCCTGTCACCATTCGAGGAGGCCACGAGGATGGTGAGCACTGACAGTGCATGCATCAGTGACACTGTCCCCCTTGTCCACCTGTTGGAGCACACGCTGCGTGGAATAATGGACAGGGCACTTGAGGCAGAACAGAGGCAGGAAGAGGAGGACTTCCTTAGCTCTCAAGGCCCCCTTTATCCAGACAGTGTTCCTGCGTGCCCGCCGATCACACAGGAAGAGGACGAGGAGGAGGAGGAGGAGGAGGAGGAAGATTGTGTCAGTATGGAGGTGGAGCCTGGCACTCAGCATCAGCAGTCTTTAAGGGATCAGTCCCAAGGAACACATGGACTTGTACGTGGCTGGGAGGAGGTGGCTGCGGACGTTGTTGTCCTTAGTGACCCAGAGGACTCCGGACCGAATGCCTCAGCAAACCTACGCTGCATGGCCTCCCTGATCCTGCAAAGCCTGCGTAAGGATCCTCGTATTCGTGGTATCAAGGAGAAGGACCAATACTGGCTGGCAACCCTCCTTGATCCACGTTACAAGGGTAAGGTTGCGGACCTTATCTTGCCATCGCAGAGGGAGCAGAGGATGAAACATCTTCGGGAGGCCTTGCAGAAAGGTCTGTGCAACGCGTTCCCAGAGACTGGGAGGTTACAAACTCCTGTTTCTGGACAACGTGTTGCTGAGGCTTCGGTCAGTCAAAGAAGGAGCGGTGGAGAAGGTGGCCGTCTGACCGATGCGTTCAGACAATTTTTTGGTCCGCAGCCCCAAGGTATGATCGGTTCCAGCAACCATCGCCAGCGTCTGTTTTACATGGTGCAGGAATACCTAGGGGCAAGATCAGACTTGGACACCTTTCCCACCGAAAATCCTCTGGGTTACTGGGTCTTGAGGATGGATCACTGGCCAGAGCTTGCACAGTATGCAATTGAGCTACTGGCCTGTCCTGCATCCAGCGTTCTTTCGGAACGCACATTCAGTGCTGCTGGAGGCGTGGTAACCGATCACAGGGTGCGTCTGTCCACCGACTCGGTCGATCGGCTGACCTTCATAAAAATGAATCAGTCTTGGATCACCACCAGCTACCAAGCACCTGATGCAGATGTAACCGAATAATTTTTTTTGAAATCTCAGATCCCTTCAAAGACTGCCTATGCTGATGCTGAGTGACTATCCATGAGTAATTATCCTCTTCCTCCTCAATCATCACGCTGATAGCTTGTAAGAACATTTTTGGTTCTGGGCGCCACCACCAGTGCCTAAGGCACAATTTTTCAGCCCCTGTTTAACAGGGGCGTGTAATTACAATTTTTGATGCAATACTTTGCAGCAGGGCTTGTTCCTGCGTTTCAACTAGAGTGTCTGTGAGGGGTTGCAGTGTTGTGGCACCAGCACCAGTGCCTAAGACCCAATTTTTCTGCCCCTGTCTAACAGGGGCGTGTAATTACAATTTTTGATGCAATACTTTGCAGCAGGGCTCGTTCCTGCGTTCCAACTAGAGTGTCTGTGAGGGGTTGCAGTGTTGTGGCACCAGCACCAGTGCCTAAGGCCTAATTTTTCAGCTCCTGTTCAACAGGGGCATGTAATTACAATTCTTGATCTAATATTTCACAGCAGGGCCCTGTGAGGGCTTACAGTGTTTTGGCCACAGCAACACCTAAGGCCCAAATTTCTGCTGAGTATATAGGGCAGGACCCTACCTTCAAACATCTAACTTACAAACGACTCCTACTTGCAAACGGAAGGAGACAACAGGAAGTGAGATGAAATCTACCCCTAAGGAAGGGAAATTCTCTCCTGTAAGAGTTAATATGGGAAAACAATTTCTCCTTTCCACTGATGCTTTCCAATCCTTGTTCCACAAAAAAACCCAAATTTTCAAAAAACATTTTTCATTGGGACAAAAAAGTGAGGTGAAATCTTCTGAAGAGGAGGAAAGACGCAAAACAAATGTCACAGGGGTGATAACCCTTCCCTATGTTTTCCAAAAAGCTTAGAAAAGATTTTTTGGCTGGAGCTAAACACATTAAAAATGTTCAAAATTACAAACAGATTCTACTTAACAACAAACCTACAGTCCCTGTCTTGTTTGCACCGCCTGTATACTGCTGTTTAGAGTATATAGGGCCTGGTGGCCCCACACCTTTCCTTATTTTAATTTGGGTGTGGGGTTCCCCTTAATATCCATACAAGACCCAAAGGGCCTGGTAATGGACTGGGGGGTACCCATGCCGTTTGTCTCACTGATTTTCATCCATATTGGCAGGACCCGACATGACATTAAACCCGCAAGCAGTTTTAAATGAGATTTTTTCCTTTAAAAATGACATTTGGTGCAGGGACTGTTCTAAACATGGGAAACACGCGTCACTTTACAGGCATACTATAGACACCCCTCAGGTACGATATTTAAAGGAATATTTCACTTTTTTTTTTTTACTTTAAGCATCATTAAAATCACTGCTCCCGAAAAAACGGCCGTTTTTAAAAGTTTTTTTTGCATTGATACATGTCCCCTGGGGTAGGACCCGGGTCCCCAAACCCTTTTTAGGACAATACCATGCAAATTAGCCTTTAAAATGAGCACTTTTGATTTCGAACGTTCGAGTCCCATAGACGTCAATGGGGTTCTAACGTTCGTGCGAACTTGCGGTCCGTTCGCGGGTTCTGGTGCGAACCGAACCGGGGGGTGTTCGGCTCATCCCTAGTCACCAGCCTCTACTCAGTAACCATGAATGGAGGACCTCCTTAACCCCTTCAATACCGGACACTTCCACCCCCTTCCTGCCCCCCCCACTTCAATACCGGACACTTCCACCCCCATTCCTGCCCTCCACCCCCCCACTTCAATACCGAACACTTCCACCCCCTTCCTGCCCCCCCCCCACTTTAATACCGGACACTTCCACCCCCATTCCTGCCCTCCACCCCCCTCCCTTCAATACTGGGCACTTCCACCCCCATTCCTGCCCTCCGCCCCCCCTTCAATACCGGACACTTCCACCCCCATTCCTGCCCTCCACCCCCCCCCCACTTCAATACCGGACACTTCCACCCCCATTCCTGCCCTCCACCCCCCCACTTCAATACCGGATACTTCCACCCCCATTCCTGCCCTCCACCCCCCCACTTCAATACCGGATATTTACACCCCCTTCCTGCCCTCCCCCCCACTTCAATACCGGGCACTTTCACCCCCATTCCTGCCCTCCGCCCCCTTCAATACCGGACACTTCCACTTCTATTCCTGCCCTCCAACCCCCTTCCTTCAATACTGGGCACTTCCACCCCCATTCCTGCCCTCCACCCCCCTCCCTTCAATACCGGGCACTTTCTCCCCCTTCCTGCCCAGGACAATTCTCACCTTTCAGCGCTGTCACACTTTGAATGACAATTACGCGGTCATGTAACACTGTACATATATAATATTTCTATCATTTTGTTCACACAAATAGAGATTTCTTTTTTCTGGGGGTGGAGCAGTGAATATGTGATTACTGGCCCCTTTCTTTCCTTCTGTGTTTATTCATAACTGAAGCAAAGTAAACTGTGTTTAATAAGCTTCAGTATGTGTGTGAACAGGGAGCCTCTGTACAGAGACCTTCCTGTTCATTCATCTATAATGCAGCTGAGGCTGCAGAGAAAGGATTGGGGATCTATGTCCTCAATTCCTTCCTCAAAAATTAAACACAAAAATTAGACATTTTATTTTACAGCCCCCCACAGGGCTGTAAAATAAAAGGCAAACAATAAAAATATAAACATTCTAAGAAAAAAAAATGAACTCGGGATCCTTTCTCACAGGTACTGTGGCCATATGAATGAATGGGGCTGTGGTTCATGTGTCTGGGGCTCCCGTGGGTCCTAATCTGACAGCTGAGAAGACTCAAAGATGAGAAGCCACTCCCCTTGGGGGCCCTACCAGGTAGGCTATACGGGGCCCCGTGATTCCTAACAGCAGCCCAGCCTGCAGACCTCGTTGTACACGGACGGTGCACAGAGCTCATTTCTCACTCTTCCCCTATAAAGATATGAAGATGTCTGAACACGTGAAATAAAATTGGCGCTTTTTACGAGTAGATTTTAGTCTGCTGAGTAAAAAGACACCAATAAAATCCGCAAATTGAACTTATTCCAGCGAAGCACAACTCAGATTCCTCAAGATGCAGCAAATAAATGCGGGAAGATAGCGAAACGCCGAAACTCCAAATTCCAATTTTGTTTTAATGTATTTAACCGCTTGCCGACCAGCGCACGGCGACGTACATCGGCACAAAGGCACGGCTATGCAAATGGGCGTACCTGTACGTCTCCTTTAAATCGCAGGCTAGTGGGCGCGTGCCCGTGGATCCCGGGACTCAATGTCCGCCGGAGGCCTGCGATCGTGACATGGAGAGGCAGAATGGGGTAATGTCTTTGTATACAAGGCGTTTCCTTGTCCTGCCTGGCAACAAGACAGGGATCTACTGTTCCCATGTTCTAGTGAGCCCATCCCCCCTACAGTTAGAACACACTGAGGGAACACACTTAACCCCTTGATCGCCCCCTTGTGTTTAACCCCTTCCCTGCCAGTGATATTTACACAGTAATCAGTGTATTTTTATAGCTATGATCACTGTATAAATTACACTGGTCCCAAAATAGTGTAAAAAATGTCCGATGTGTCCACTATAATGTTTGCAGTTACGAGAAAAATTGCAGATTGCCGCGATTACTAATAGAAAAAAAAAATTAGAATAAAAATGCCATAAATCTATCCCCTATTTTGTATGACTTTTGCGCAAACCAATCAATATACACTTATTACGATTTTTGTTACCAAAAATATGTAGAAGAATACGTATCAGCCAAAACTGAGGGAAAAATTTGTTTTTTTATGTATTTTTTGGGGATATTTATTATAGCAAAAAATAAAGCGTTTTTTTCAAAATGTTCGCTCTTTTTTTGTTTAGAACGCAAAAAATAAAAACTGCAGAGATGATCAAATACCACCAAAAGAAAGTTCTATTTGTGGGGAAAATTTTGTTTGTGTACAACGTCGCACGACCGCGCAATTGTCAGTTGAAGCGACGCAGTGTCGAATCACAATAAGTGCTCCGGTCAGGAAGGGGGGTAAATCCTTCCGGGGCTGAAGTGGTTAATACAAAACTTAAGAGATAATGAAGTGGTGCAAAAAGTGTGACTCAGTGACAGGAAGTTTATAGAGAAGATGATCGGCGCTCAATGATCAGGTGACAGGCCGGGACGTCGGGACCGTAAATGGAGCGATCAGTACTCAGGACGTGGCTCAATGTCTCTGGACGGGCCGAGCGTCCCTCTGAATGGAGAATATATCGCTGACTCCCATGCTCCTCCCTCTTTGAGGCTTCCATGACTGAGCTCCCTCCTCAGTGTTTAAGCGCTTTCAGGTAGCTGATGCAATCCCTTACTGAGTGTGCAGAATCTTTATTTTTTATCCTTGTCTATGTTCCACTTAAGGTTGGTGCCATGACCGTTGCCCCAGGTATCCTGCTCCAGGGGAGCTCCTTTTACTTGCAGCATATTACAGAACCACCCTGGGACTAGAGTTGTGTCTCCTACACTTTGTGCATCAATAGAAACACACAGCCCAATAGCCTAGGATGCCAAGGCACTTTCATGCCTCTGTCTACTCTTCCCCCCTCCCTTCCCTTACTCCTCCTTCCTCGTCCCCTTCCCCTACTCCTCCTCCTTCCTCACCCCCTTCCCCTACTCCTTCCTCACCCCCTTCCCCTACTCCTCCTCCTTCCTCACCCCCTTCCCCTACTCCTTCCTCACCCCCTTCCCCTACTCCTCCTCCTTCCTCACCCCCTTCCCCTACTCCTCCTCCTTCCTCACCCCCTTCCCCTACTCCTCCTCCTTCCTCACCCCCTTCCCCTACTCCTCTTCCTCCTCCCCATCTATTTGCATGCTCCTCCCTCCTCCCCTGGCTTCCTCTCCATTCCCTTCCCCCCTCTCTTCCCATGCTCCTCCCTTTTCCTCCCCTAGCTCCTCCTCCATATTCCTCCCTCCTCCCATCCTATGCTTCTCCCTCCTCATTCCCCAACTCCACCTCCATCCCCCCGCCTTTCCATGCTTCTTTCCCCCATTTGCATGCCCCTCCCTCCCTTCCCAGGCTTCTCCCTCCTCCTCCCCCCAGCTCCTCATCCATTCTCCTCCTCCCTCCCTTCCCATGCTCCTCCCTCCTCCTTCCCCAGTGCATCCTCCATCCTCCTCCCCCTCCCTTCCCATGCTCCTCCCTCCTTCTCCCCGCCTTCCCATGCTCCTCCCTCCTCCCCCTTTCCCCTGCTCCTCCTCCTGACCCCCCCTACATTTGCATGCTCCTCCTTCCTCACCCCCCCTCCCTTCCCATGCTACTCCCTCCACATTTTCCCTCCCTTCCCATGCCCCTACCTTCTCATCCCCCTGGCTCCTCCTCCTCTGGCTCCTCCTCTATCTTCCTCCCCCTCCCTTCCCATGCTCCTCCCTCATAATTTTCTCTTGCTTCCCATGCTCCTCCTTCCTCCTCCACCCTCACCTTCCTATGTTTCTCCCTTCTTCCCCTCCCTTCCCATGCTCGTCTGACTCAGGGGCGGATCCAGGGGGCAACAGGGCAATTGCCCCCCCCCCCCCCCCCCGAGAAATTAGATGCAGGTGAGTTAGTGGGTGGGTGAGAGAGTGGACAGGCCGGGCAGCTGAGCGGGTCGGCAGGTGAAAGAGCAGGCAGGCTGGGCGGCTTGGTGGGTGAGAGGGCGGCTGGCCAATTAGCGAGCAGAGTGATGACATCATCTCTCACCGCCTGCCTTGCATCTCTGCAGTTCCGCCCTCGATGTGCAGGCAGCTGCGGGCAGCAGAGAGATTACATCATCTCTCTGCTGCCTGACTTTGGGACACAGCAAGAGACAATCCCCAGCTTAGCAGGATAGTGACACAGCAAGTGACAATCGGCAACTTGTGGCAGGTGGCGTGGCTAGTGACACGCTCAGGGCTTCCACTGATTCTGCATTATGGTGAGTTGAATGATTTCATTTTATATTGCTGTGGAAATTTTATGAAGATGTATTTAATATGTATTGTCATAAGTGTCTCCCAGTGTTAGTTCTAAAGAGCTGACTGGGGCAGACTGATGCTGGTTGAGATCTCAATAGGTAGTGGAAAACTTCCTGAGGTTGGAGAGAAGTGTTTGCAGAGAGAGGACATGTCCGCCAGCAAAGGGCCCCTGTGCGATGCACAGAACGATCGTCTGGGGGGGATGTGTTCGCTCTGCAAACACATTATCGGCTTAGCAGATGTGTGCTCGTGTCACCCCTGTATGCCTGATCAACATATTTTGGGGTGCCATGGCGTACACCTGCAGATAATCCCCCATCAGCAGGCATTGTAGTCATTGTTTCATTGGTTGTTGTATAAATTCATTTTTGCTGTGTTGACTTTCACATCATGTGTTGTAATATCCTTATATGGTCATATCCTGTGAGGTCACATCCTGTGTAGGAGGCGATTGGCTGTTGGAGGCAGGGCTTCCTGTTTGTGACTTCCTTTGTGTGTGTGAATAAAAGCTGAGTCTCTGCCCATCAAGGCAGTAATAATGTAATGTAATAATAGAAATAATGCGCTTCAATCATCCTGACACCATAACAACCATGGTGCCGGGGATGATTAAAGCGCCAACAACAGCCATTTCCCCGATAAGTTGCCAGCAAAAAAATTTATTTTCTGGCAGTGCCGCTCCCAAGACTAGACTCTGGATCCGCCCCTGCTTTGTCCTCATTCCCCCTCCCTTACCATGCTCCTCCCTCCTTCCCCTGCTTTTTCTTCTGCCCCCCCCCCCCCCCATTTGCATGCTCCTCCATCCTCACTCCCCCTCCCTTGCCATGCTGCTCCCTCCTCATTCCTTCTTTCTTCCCTGGCCCCTCGCTTCTCCCCCTTGGCTCCTCCTCCATGCTTTCCCTCTTGCTTCCCATGCTCCTCCCTTCTCCTCCTTCCTTCTTCCCCTACTCTTCCTCCTCCTCCCCCAACCACTCCCATTCTCTTCCCTCCTCATTCCCTTTCCCTTCCCCTGCTCCTCCTTCCTTTCACCTCTTTCCTTCTTTCTCCAAGCTAACAGACTGGCCACTGTTAACACTTTCCTGTGAAGACCAGAAGTTCAGGGAAGCAGTACTGAGAGAGCAGGAGCCAGCAGCATTGAAACTTGTAAAATGCAAGTGCTGGGGGAAGAATTCTAACAAATAGCTTGCTGGAGAACTTTTATTTTATTGCGTTCAATTAGTTTTTCTAAAAAATCCTGAGGATTTAATACTACATTAAAGTGGTGCCAAAGGTTTAACGGGGACTCTCCCAGCTCATTGGCTGAGACAGCAGTGGGAGCCAATGTCAATCACAGCCAGTGAGCCAATCATGTCAGAGAGGGGGCCGGTCCAAGTCACGTCTCTGTGTGTGAATGGACATGCAGAGCCGTGGCTCGTGAGTGAACCTGATTGGGTGCCCCTATTGCAAGCTGCTTGCTCTGGGGGGCACTTGGCAGGAGGGAGGAGCCTGGACTGGAGTGCCGGCGGGGGGGACCGAAGAAGAGGAAAAACGGGGCTCTGTGCAAAACTTTTCTTTTAAATTGACTTTAACATTACCTAAATGAACAATAAAGCTCTGTGAATAATAAAACAATAAAGTCCGTGTTGAGTGGGTTGTACACTTTATTGAAGGATAACGGGGAGCAGACGGGCCCCGCTGATACCCCACAACCTCCGCGGGTGGTGCAGTCACTCTACCTGTAGCGATACCTTTAATAGGATATTTTTCCTGAATGAAGAATTTTTACTTCTTACCTTCCATTGCACGGCAGAGTCCTCGTCGTTATTAGAAGAAATGATTGCTACATTTGTAGATGTGATATCCAAGGGAATGGAAGGATGTCAAGGTGACCCCGTCCTCCATCAAATATTCCATCAGAGGTGACTTCAGTTCAGATTCACTCCCGGAGAAAGACTCTATGATGGTGATATGAGGAGAGATTGTCCGAGGAACACAGAAAACATTTCATCTGTTTTCACAAAGAGGTCATCAGCGGCGGACAATAACACGAGAGATTCGGACAATACTATTCAGTACTACGTTCAATGTAGCCAAAGTGTATCCACTGCAATACAAATCCAAGATAAAGCGTCTGACCTCCATGGCATTCCATTCCGGAGATACACAAAGTCAACCGCTACTTTTGTTTTTCTTTTATTTTGGTCAGTTCCACAAGACTGGTATAGGGAAGATGTTCTACCATTATTAGAAAAGGGAAGACTGGAAGACTGGAAGACTGGGACCACAAAACCTACACAATATCTAATGGGAATCTGAAACATTATATAGAGACATATACTCCAATACTGTACACAATGTATATACACCCCTCCCCCCTCTATATACACTCCTCCACACTCTATATAGACCAATCAGCCATAACATTCTGACCACTGACAGGTAAAGTGAACATTGATGGAGATGGGGAAGGAAAAGCTCATTGATGGAGGTGGGGAAGGAAGGCTCATTGATAGAGGTGGGGAGGGAAGGCTCATTGATAGAGGTGGGGAGGGAAGGCTCATTGATAGAGGTGGGGAGGGAAGGATCATTGATGGAGGTGGGGAGGGAAGGCTCATTGATGGAGGTGGGGAGAGAGGGCTCATTGATGGAGGTGGGGAGAGAAGGCTCATTGATGGAGGTGGGGAGGGAAGGCTCATTGATAGAGGTGGGGAGGGAAGGCTCATTGATGGAGGTGGGGAGAGAGGGCTCATTGATGGAGGTGGGGAGAGAAGGCTCATTGATGGAGGTGGGGAGGGAAGGCTCATTGATGGAGGTGGGGAAGGGAATGCTGAGTGATGGAGGTGGGGGGAGGGAGGGCTCATTGATGGAGGTGGGGAAGGGAATGCTGATTGATGGAGGTGGGGGAAGGGAAGGCTCATTGATGAAGGTGGGAAGGGAAGGCTCATTGATGGAGGTGGGGAAGGGAAAGCTCATTGATGGAGGTGGGGAGGGAAGGCTCATTGATGGAGGTGGGGAGGGAAGGCTCATTGATGGAGGTGGGGAGGGAAGGCTCATTGATGGAGGTGGGGAGGGAAGGCTCATTGATGGAGGTGGGGAAAGAGGGATCATTGATGGAGGTGGGGAGGGAAAGCTCATTGATGGAGGTGGGGAAGGGAAAGCTAATTGATGGAGGTGGGGAAGGGAAAGCTGATTGATGGAGGTGGGGAAGGGAAAGCTGATTGATGGAGGTGGGGAGGGAAGGCTCATTGATGCAGGTAGGGAGGGAAGGCTCATTGATGGAGGTGGGGGGAGGGAAGGCTCATTGATGGAGGTGGGGAGGGAAGGCTCATTGATGGAGGTGGGGAGAGAAGGCTCATTGATGGAGGTGGGGGGAGGGAAGGCTCATTGATGGAGGTGGGGAGGGAAGGCTCATTGATGGAGGTGGGGGGAGGGAAGGCTCATTGATGGAGGTGGTGAGGAAAGACTCATTGATGGAGGTGGGGGGAGGGAAGGCTCATTGATGCAAGTGGGAGGGAAGGCTCATTAATGGAGGTGGGGAGGGAAGGCTCATTAATAGAGGTGGGGAGGGAAGGCTCATTAATGGAGGTGGGGAGGGAAGGCTCATTGATGGAGGTGAGGAGGAAAGGCTCATTAAAGGAGGTGGGGGAGGAAAGGCTCATTGATGGAGGTGTGGAAGGGAATGCTGATTGATGGAGGTGGGGGGAGGGAAGGCTCATTGATGGAGGTGGGGAGAAGGCTCATTGATGGAGGTGAGGAGGGAAGGCTCATTGATGGAGGTGGGGAGGGAAGGCCCATTGATGGAGGTGGGGAGGGAAGGCTCATTGATGGAATGGGGGAGGGAAGACTCATTGATGGAGGTGGGGAGAGAAGGCCCATTGATGGAGGTGGGGAGGGAAGGCCCATTGATGGAGGTGGGGAGGGAAGGCTCTTTGATGGAGGTGGGGAGGGAAGGCTCATTCATGGAATGGGGGAGGGAAGACTCATTGATGGAGGTGGGAAAGGAAGGCTCATTGATGGAGGTGGAGGGGAAGGCTCATTGATGGAGGTGGGGAGGGAAGGCTCATTGATGGAGGTAGGGAGGGAAGGCTCATTGAGGGAGGTGAGGAGGGAAGGCTCATTGATGGAGGTGGGGAGGGAAGGCTCATTTATAGAGGTGGGGAGGGAAGGCTCATTGATGGAGGTGGGGGGGAAGGCTCATTGATGGAGATGGGGAGGGAAGGCTCATTGATGGAGGTGGGGAGGGAAGGCTCATTGATGGAGGTGAGGAGGGAAGGCTCATTAAAGGAGGCGGGGAGGGAAGGCTCATTGATGGAGGTGAGGAGAGAAGGCTCATTGATGGAGGTGGGGAGAAGGCTCATTGATGGAGGTGAGGAGGGAAGGCTCATTGATGGAGGTGGGGAGAGAAGGCCCATTGATGGAGGTGGGGAGGGAGGGCTCATTGATGGAGGTGAGGAGGGAAGGCTCATTAAAGGAGGTGGGGAGGGAAGGCTCATTGATGGAGGTGAGGAGAGAAGGCTCATTGATGGAGGTGGGGAGGGAAGGCCCATTGATGGAGGTGGGGAGGGAAGGCTCATTGATGGAATGGGGGAGGGAAGACTCATTGATGGAGGTGGGGAGAGAAGGCCCATTGATGGAGGTGGGGAGGGAAGGCCCATTGATGGAGGTGGGGAGGGAAGGCTCTTTGATGGAGGTGGGGAGGGAAGGCTCTTTGATGGAGGTGGGGAGGGAAGGCTCATTCATGGAATGGGGGAGGGAAGACTCATTGATGGAGGTGGGGAGGGAAGGCTCTTTGATGGAGGTGGTGAGGGAAGGCTTGATGGAAAAAGAGGGACCTAATCAGAATGAGGTGGGTAGTCATAATGTTATGGCCGATCAGTCTATATTTCACCTAATCAGTGGGGCGCATGGGCGCCGCCCCCTCTCTCCTTCCACCCCCTCTGGCACCAATAGATGGCCGCCGCTGCCACCCACTATTCATGTATCCGGCCCATTTTCGGATGCCAGGCGCCTGAATTACAGCAGGGGGAGGGGTATTTTTGAATCCCCTGATTGGAGCCATAGGCTCTAATAGGCGTCAAAAAAGGTGACCTGCAAACGCCATACTGGACGCTCGCAGGTCACTCAGCTGTGTTAGAAAAGCGAATAATTATTCGCTTTCCTAACACTAAACCGCCTCTCCACCAATCAGGTGCTCGGATCTGTTACCCGTCACCTGATTAGCTGAAACGACAGGCGCTGTGATTGGACACCAGGCATCCAATCATAGCAGAGGACGGGAAGAGAGGATGGGAGAAGACAACGAGGAGCTGTCCCACCGAGACAGGTAAGTGCAGACGGTGGGCCGGCAGGGGGGGGGCACACTGGCAGCATTTGATATGGCACAGTGGCTGCGTTTGATGGGGCACAGTGGTGGCAATTGATAGGCACAGTGGTGGCAATTGATGGGCACAGTGGTGGCAATTGATGGGCACAGTGGGAGCAATTGATGGGCACAGTGGCTGCGTTTGATGGCACAGTGGGAGCAATTGATGGGCACAGTGGTTGCGTTTGATGGCACAGTGGGAGCAATTGATGGGCACAGTGGGAGCAATTGATGGGCACAGTGGGAGCAATTGATGGGCACAGTGGCTGAGTTTGATGGCACAGTGGGAGCAATTGATGGGCACAGTGGCGGCATTTTATGAGGCACAGTGGCTGCATTTGATGGCACAGTGGCTGCGTTTGATGGCACAGTGGTGGCAATTGATGGAACACAGTGGCTGCGTTTGATGGCACAGTGACTGTGTTTGATGGCACAGTGGTGGCAATTGATGGGAACAGTGGCTGCGTTTGATGGCACAGTGGGAGCAATTGATGGGCACAGTGGCAGCATTTTATGGGGCACATTGGCTGCATTTGATGGCACAGTGACTGTGTTTGATGGGGCACAGTGGCGGAAATTGATGGGATTTTTTTTCCAGTATTTTTCAGTTTGTTTGCGCCGCCCCAAAAATTTTGAGCACCAGCCACCACTGCACCGAATTCATTATCATTATGTTTCTTCTAATGCCGCGTACACACGAGCGGACTTTACGGAAGACTTTGCCCGGCGGACTGGATTTCGTCAGACAATTCGATCGTGTGTGGGCTCCAGCGGACTTTGTTTTCTCAAAAGTTGGACGGACTTAGATTTAAAACATGTTTTAAATCAATCCGTCGAAATCGAGTCAGGTCGAAAAGTCCGCTCGTCTGTATGCTAGTTTGACGGACAAAAAGCCACGTTAGGGCAGCTATTGGCTACTGGCTATGAACTTCCTTGTTTTAGTCCGGTCGTACGTCATCACGTAGGAATTCGACGGACTTTGGTGGATTGTGTGTAGGGAAGTCCGTTCATTCAGAAAGTCCGTCGTAAAGTCCGTCGAAAAGTCCGCTGGGCAAAGTCTGCCGTAAAGTCCGCTCGTGTGTACGCGGCATAAGCCTGTCACTGAGCAAGACCGAACGTTCCTGTATCTCCTCACTAATGACTAAATAACGGGTAGACTTTGGCCAAGCGTTGGTGAAGATGGACCATAGATGTAGACACACCCCAGGGTCACCCCAGGGTCACCTCAGGGTCAGACTGAATTTGGGAAGAGCCAAGCTGAGGATTTTTTTTTTAGCACTATTTCCTATTATCGAATCCGTTGATTTTACTTTTGCGTTTTTCTGGATCTTTGCTGGGAGTTGGGAAGTGTTAAAGCCGGCTGGCAGCCATAGTTCGGCAGAAAACTTTCATTAATTTGTACTGCAAGCTGAGCCCGGGTTAGCGAGACCCGAATAATTCTTTATATTTGGCACTGCCTGTAAAATATGCACTCCGAAAAAAAATAAAAAATTCTCAACAGTAATGTCATAACTATTTACTGTTCATCCTGCTGTGTGCTTGAGATGTAATTAAAGCTAATTACTTCTGCATGCTAAATGTCGTTTTAAGGAATGCAAGGGTCATTTAAAGCAATAATAATTGTAACATATTCCTATGTACGGCATAATGTGCATATTAGACTTCGCAGGCAGAATTATTCCCCGGTGAGATTAATAGTGGAAAAGTGGCAAAGCAGCTGGCACAGGCAACACAGCCAAATACAAATGGAAAATACATTTGTTGGGTAGAAATGATTTTATTACCGAAGATAAAAGGGCAGCTTGATTGGGTACACAGTACCAGAGGGGGGACATGTTCTGTGCGTTGCGTAGGTGGCGTCACACCACATAACAGGTAATGAAATGGTGCCAGTCATTGGTGCGTGGCGCATTGTTTATTTCATCCATTTAACATGTATAGCACCGTGGTGTTTAGGCGGGGTTCCTCCTAAATTTACCTGCCAGGTGTAGCTGCCTTGGCTAATTGTTGAGGACCAATTGATTTCACTCTTTTGCCGCGTACACGCGATCGGACATTCTGACAACAAAACCGTGGATTTATTTTCAACGGATGTTGGCTCAAACTTGTCTTGCACACACACGGGTCACACAAATCCTGTCAGAAATTCCGAACGCCAAGAACGCAGTGACGTACAACACGTACGACGAGCCGAGAAAAATGAAGTTCAATAGCCCGTGCGGCTCTTCTGCCTGAGTCCGAGCATGCGTGGAACTTTGTGCCTCAGAATCGGGTGCACACGATCGGAATTTACGACAACGGGTTATGTTGTCGGAAAATTTGAGATCCGGATCTCAAATTTTGTGTGTCGGAAATTCAGACAGAAAATGTCCGATGGAGCCTACACACAGTCAGAATTTCCGACAATAAGCTCCCGTCGCACATTTTCCGTCGGAAAATCCGACCGTGTGTACGGGCATAAGTCTGTAATTGCTGCACTTCTCTCTTTTGCTGCTAGGTGGCCTTGGGTACTTGGTGACATTAGATATGAGAAGGGCAATGCAAGGTCAGGTTATGGGTATATGGGGTATCCCAGCCAATGGGCAGGGGTTTTCTTAAATCCCTTGGCCTGCTGGGAAAACCTATATATTTGGGTGAGGTCAGGTGATCGGTGTTCTGTGCCACTTGGACGGCTGTCTGGGTGGACGTGTGTTGTATTGGCCCGGGCTGCTAGGCCGGAGATTGGGCCTATCCCGTGGACCTCTGGCTGCCAGGCAGTCTGAGGGCCTATCCAGAAGTAATAGAGCAGCGCAGGGTTGAGATTGCGGCTTGCAGTCCAACCAGAAGTAACGGTTCTGCCGGCCGGAGAACCTGTCCTGGTCAGAGGTAGAGGGGAAGCTGTCACCACCAAGGGACCATCCACCTTATTACCGGGGACCACAGTGAGTAACTGAAGCAAATACCGGAGCAGTATTCCCACCAACTGGGGACGGGGAAAAATATATAGATGGGTGAGTGGATGGATGGATTGATGGATGGAAGGCAGTACAGAAGGATGGATGGATGGATAAATGGATGGAAGAAAAGCAGAAAGAAAGGAAGGATGGTTGGAAAGATGGATAGATGGATGGATAAAAGATAATAAAGAAGGATGGAAGGAAGGATAGTTGGACAGATGGATGGATGGAAGACAGTAAAGAAAGAGGAAGGAAGAATGGTAGGAAAGATGGATAGATGGATGAATAAATGGATGGAAGAAAAACAGAAAAAAAGGAAGGATGGCTGGACAGATGGATAGATGGATGGATGGATATTTAGCTGGATATTGGATATTTATATTTAGTGTGTTTCCCTTTCTGTGTCTGATAGTGATAATAATTTGTAGACACACTGGGGTTGATTTACTAAAGGCAAAAAAAACTGTGCCCTCTGCAACTGCAATTGCTCCAGAGCTTAGTAAATGAGGTAAGGCTTCACTTTGCAAAGAGTACCCAATCCCGTGCAAGGAAAATGAAAAAAAAATGCATTTTTGCTTGCACATGATTGGATGATAGAAGTCAGCAGAGCTTCTGCTCATTTACCAAGCTCTGGAGCACCTGCACTTGAAGAGGGCAACTGCACTTTGCAAAGTGCACAGTGTTTTTCCCTTTAGTAAATCAACCCCACTGTGTGGCATATTGGGAGTTTTATATGAAGATATCCTTATACTTTCCTCTCCCAGCTTTTTGTATGATGTATAATGTATTGTATTTTATATTTTATTTCCACTCCAAAATTTAATTTAAGTTCAACTCTTTTCTTTAATTGTCATCTCCTGCATTTCATATGAGAGTGTAGACCTGAAGAAGAGGGGGGCACCTGAACCCCGGAAACATATCGGCTTTGTACTCCTTACCAGTAAATAAAGCTATTGGTACCTGATGAGGGTAACTTGTCTGGGAGGATTGTTGGAAGTAATGAGCTGCAGCTGGCAGAAGCAATTATCAGGATGAACGTCGGGAAGCATCACCTTCAATGTTCCTTCCACCCATCAGAGCGCACACCACGCCGATCCCAACTCCAGTAGAGTCTGAGAAGTAATTTTCGCCTGATCTAGTTTCTGTCTGACAAAAATCTCCTCTTCTGACTCCTGTATCCATAGACTGCTCACATCTTCAATCAGTGATTATCCCCCACCATGTACCCTTCAAACGTTCGATCCTTATGCCGCGTACACACGGTCGTACTTTTCGTCTACAAAAGTCGGACAGCCTGTCGGACAGACTTCCGGCAGACTTTCGGTGGACTTGCCGCGGACTTGCGGCCTACTTTCTAACGACCGGACTTGCCTACACACGACCACACAAAAGTCGGTCGGATTCGTACGTGATGACGTACACCGGACTAAAATAAGGAAGTTCATAGCCAGTAGCCAATAGGTGCCCTAGCGTGGCTTTTTGTCCGTCGGACTAGCACACAGACGAGCGGATTTCGGGGTCCGTCGTAGGTACGAAGTAAAAGTTTTGAAGCATGTTTCAAATCTAAAGTACGTCGTATTTGAGGCTAAAAAAGTCGGTTGAAAGTCCGGAGAAGCCCACACACGATCGGATTACCAGCCAGCTTTAGTCCATCAGCGTCTGTTGGACTTTTGTAGACGAAAAGTAGGACCGTGTGTACGCGGCATAAGTCGTCCTCTATCCACTTCAGACTGAATTCTTGGAGGTCTTTGGTAACCTTTCAGCCATAGCCTGGGAACATTGTTACACGGCTGTACTGTGTACAGCTTTATATTCTACTGTCACCCCGAGGTCAGTGACAGGCCCTGGAGTCCCCTCCCCACTACCAGACCAGTGGCATCAGCAGGGCTGACCCTATAATGAGACACTGAAGCTCAGCCCAACCCAGCACTGGTGAAGCACAGCAGCCACTGAGATCTGTACTGGTCACTGCTGGGGGCACTGAGATCTGTACTGGTCATTGGGGGCACTGAGATCTGTACTGGTCATTGGGGGCACTGAGATCTGTACTGGTCACTGCTGGGGACATGGAGATCTGTACTGGTCCCTGCTGGGGACATGGAGATCTGTACTGGTTACTGCTGGGGACATTGAGATCTGTACTGGTCACTGGGGATACTGAGATCTGTACTGATCACTGCTGGGGACACCGAGATCTGTACTGGTCATTGGGGACACTGAGATCTGTACTGGTCACTGCTGGGGACACTGAGATCTGTACTGGTGACTGCTGGGGACACTGAGATCTGTACTGGTCACTGGGGACACTGAGATCTGTACTGGTCACTGGGGACACTGAGATCTGTACTGGTCACTGCTGGGGACATGGAGATCTGTACTGGTTACTGCTGGGGACATTGAGATCTGTACTGGTCACTGGGGACACTGAGATCTGTACTGATCACTGCTGGGGACACTGAGATCTGTACTGGTCATTGGGGACACTGAGATCTGTACTGGTCACTGGGGACACTGAGATCTGTACTGATCACTGCTGGGGACACTGAGATCTGTACTGGTCATTGGGGACACTGAGATCTGTACTGGTCACTGGGGACACTGAGATCTGTACTGGTCACTGGGTACACTGAGATCTGTACTGGTCATTGGGGACACTGAGATCTGTACTGGTCACTGGGGACACTGAGATTTGTACTGGTCACTGCTGGGGGCACTGAGATCTGTACTGATCACTGTTGGGGGCACTGAGATTTGTACTGGTCACTGGGGACACTGAGATCTGTACTGGTCACTGGGGACACTGAGATCTGTACTGGTCACTGGGGACACTGAGATCTGTACTGGTCACTGGGGGCACTGAGATCTGTACTGATCACTGCTGGGGACACTGAGATCTGTACTGGTCACTGGGGACACTGAGATCTGTACTGGTCACTGGGGACATTGAGATCTGTACTGGTCACTGGGGGCACTGAGATCTGTACTGATCACTGCTGGGGACACTGAGATCTGTACTGGTCACTGGGGACACTGAGATCTGTACTGGTCACTGGGGACACTGAGATCTGTACTGGTCACTGAGGGCACTGAGATCTGTACTGATCACTGCTGGGGACACTGAGATCTGTACTGATCACTGCTGGGGGCACTGAGATCTGTACTGGTCACTGGGGACACTGAGATCTGTACTGGTCACTGGTGACACTGAGATCTGTACTGATCACTGCTGCAGACACTGAGATCTGTACTGGTCACTGCTGGGGACACTGAGATCTGTACTGGTCACTGCTGGGGACACTGAGATCTGTACTGGTCACTGGGGACACTGAGATCTGTACTGGTCACTGCTGGGGACACTGAGATCTGTACTGGTCACTGGGGACACTGAGATCTGTACTGGTCACTGGGGACACTGAGATCTGTACTGATCACTGCTGGGGACACTGAGATCTGTACTGGTCACTGGGGACACTGAGATCTGTACTGGTCACTGCTGGGGACACTGAGATCTGTACTGGTCACTGTTGGGGTGGGGACACTGGGAAGCACATGTTTTCCTTGGCAACCAGTCATAATATTCCTTTCCATGACGTTGATGGCCCTCCTCTCTCCCCTATTGCCTATTCGCAGTTCCATGTCCAGGGAACAAGTTGGGTTAGTGAGCTCACTGGAGAGAGCCAGGTGGAGGTTGGTGGGAGAGAGTCCAGCTGTCCTATGATGGTGGTGTGAGTCTACATCTCCCTCACTGGGAATGTCCTGGTGGATATCGGCAGGAGGCAACCAATGATCCTGTGACTGAGTGAGTAGATGACCCCAATGCTGAAGGGAAGTGACTAAGTGTAGCTTTTAAACTCCTGAGGGAGTACAAGTCACCAGCAGCATTTGGAATCCTGTGGGCAGTGCTGGTGGCAAGGTCATCCAGCACCCAGGGCACAGGTACCAAACTGCACCCCCCTCCCCCTTCCCTTAGGGTTAGCAGTGGTTTGCTGTCACTGCTCCTTTCAGTCTTGCAACAGTAGCAACTGGCACAGTGCAATCCAGTGGCGGCCCATGCATTGTGGGCACACGGGCGCCGCCACCCCCCCCCCTGACAGTTCCCTATTCATGTGCCCGGCCCCATTCAGGACACCGGACACATGATATACTATGGCGGGGATAGGCTGCATTTGATGGGCACAAGTGGCTGCATATGACGGGCACAAGTGGCTGTGTTTGATGGGCATAATGGCTGCATTTGATAGGCACAGTGGCTGCATTTAATGGGCACAGTGGCTGCATTTGATGGACACAATGGCTGCATTTGATGGGCACAATGGCTGCATTTGATGGGCACAGTGAGGCTGCAATTGAAGGGGGAGGTTCAGTATTTTTCAGTTTGTTTGCGCCCCCCAAAATTTTTTTAGCACCAGCCGCCACTGGTGCAACCACATCCCTGCATTAAACCATTGCACCCAGGGCAGCACCCCTCCTGCCCACCCCTTGTGCCGGCCCTGCTTGAGGGACATTCAGTTTGTGAGGTGCAGCCAAAAATTGAGGAGCCCTCAAGTTGCTCAGGTTGCAGTTTATTGGGGTATCCCATGCTCCCTACCCAAGTTCATCATTCCAATAAAATAAAGATCCTAAAAAAAAAGTTTTCTATGCCAGTGGAAAAATAAATAAAATTCTGTGTGCCTGGCTGTGTTCGCTAAAGGGAGGGGGAGAGAGGACCAAATTCCCCATCGGCTCCTCGGGGGGGGGGTGCTCTACATTTAGACAGCAAATAATGGAGAAGAGATGTAGAAGTGTCTCGAAAATTCATAAAATGATTTTTTTTTTCTTCTGAGATATAAACACTAAAAACACAAAGCACTTTTCTATGACCTCTACTCCGTAATGTTAGACGCCCAATAACGTTCCCGGAAATTTCAGCATCAAAGTCAATATTCCCTCCTGGCCTCCTTTTCTCTTGTAGGTGAGAATGTAATCGGTAGAAAATTGCGCTCGGGAGCTGAAATCATAGAGCCGGCCGGATCATGCTAAAGAAGAGTTTTTCCACACATGTTCCCTATTGGCTCCTTTGTGTCAGGGTCAGTTCCAGGGCAATCTGCTACCTGCTGGGAGACAATGGCAAATAAACAAGACGCCCGCTCTCGGGGACACTGCGGCTCTGGGTGAATCTCAGGGCAGGAGTGCAGGGCCGGGTGAAATGCCATTTACACTGGATGGGGAGAAGAGACGGGCTAGCAAAGTCAAACGATGACAAAACACAACAATTACTATTTATCATGCATCCTTTTATATGTTTGTCCTCTGTCATGTCCAGCTGTGTCATTCACAGGCAATGGCTTTCTGGCTGTAATTGGGCTATAACTGCCAGAGGAATGTGCTGGTTGGTTTATTTAAAGGGCATGTGTACTGGAGTTATATATAGTCATTTCTATCTATTTATAACAGACAGGACTAAACAATAAAACTATTTATGAAATATTGCATAGCAATAGTTAGTGTTTGTAGTAACAGCCTGTAGGTGGAGCTCTAGGCTTCTATTCTTAACTGATTTGTTGAAGGGAAACAAAAAACGTTGTTTACAGAGCTCAATAGCTAAAGCTTTCATTTCTCTCTTCCTGCTTTGTTTAGAAGGGAATCTGGAGAAAAAGAAGCTTTAACTGTGCTTTTTTTCCCCCTATGTCACATTTCATGTTTATTTGTAAATAAAACCGATTTTTTAAAGTGGGAGAAAAAGGAAATTGTGTAAAATATCCCTGCAGGCAAAAAAACCCTTCATTTAAATACATTCTTCAATAGCCAAGTTATCCGGATCCACTTTGAGTGCACCAAATGCCTTTGCAAATCCAGTAATTACCTTGTAAATGTAGCCGTGACATCATCACGGTGCTGAACACGGCCTGCGCAGAGAGTAGAGCTGTGGGAGGGGCCTCACAGGCTCCACCCGCTACAGGCTGCGTGCATAAAAATTCAGGAGGGGGCGGAGACATGATCAGTCACATTGCTCAAGGAGAGAGCAGAACTGTGGGAGGGGCCCAGCAGGCTTCACCTACTACAGAAAACTACAGGAGGGGGCGGAGATAAGACCAGTCACACTGCACAAGAACAGTGCAGAGCTATGGGAGGGGCCCAGTAGGCTTCATCCACTACAGAAAAATACAGGAGGGGGCGGAGACAAGACCAGTCACCCTGTTCAAGGAGAGAGCACAGAGCTGTTGGAGGAACCCATAAGGCTCTACCCATGTGTTGCTATGGCTATTTTAGTGATTGTTATACCATAAATATAAGAATGATACATTTTAGTTACATGCATTGTTTTTAGAAACTAGACTTCCCCAATTCATATGCTAATGAACTTGTTGGACTGGTTCATGAGCTCAGAACAGGAAGTGATGCTACAGGAAGTAGGCGGAGGGGAAAATAGACTGGAACGCAGCCATGTGATGAACAAAGGAAGCGGCGGTAGTTGTTTTTCAAGACTCCAAGAAGCAAGGAGCAGTCTGTTGAGATCCTGAATAAAAAGGAAGAAGACTCCATCACCAGGAAGAACCAAGTTAAGTAACTGTTTAGTGTATACCTATCACATACATTGTCCATGATTACTTTCTTGGAAGGATGGATAGTTTGGGCATGTGCATATTGTATGTATATTTTGTGATACTTTGTATGCCACGATTTGTTTTTCCTACAATTGTATATGCAGCATTTTTTGTTTAGTAAAACACATTAATATATTACAGAGGTTTCTATGCGTTCTTGCTTTTACTGCAAAAAACCTTAAAAGACAAAGCAAAACAACCCACTACAGAAAACTACAGGAGGGGCGGAGACAAGGCCAGTCTACCTGTACAAGGATGAGCAGAACTGTGGGAGGGGCTCAGCAGACTCCACCCACTACAGAAAACTACAGGGAGGGGTCAGGAACAAGACCAGTCCCCTGCACAAGAAGAGAGAGCAGAGCTGTGGGAGGGACTCCGCAGACTCCACCCACTACAGAAAACTACAGGGAGGGGTCAGAGACAAGACAAGTCCCCTGCACAAGAAGAGAGAGCAGAGCTGCGGGAGGGGCTCAGCAGACTCCACCCACTACAAAAAACTACAAGGAGGGGTCAGAGACAAGACCAGTCCCCTGCACAAGAAGAGAGAGCAGAGCTGTGGGAGGGACTCCGCAGACTCCACCCACTACAGAAAACTACAGGGAGGGGTCAGAGACAAAACAAGTCCCCTGCACAAGAAGAGAGAGCAGAGCTGCGGGAGGGGCTCAGCAGACTCCACCCACTACAAAAAACTACAGGGAGGGGTCAGAGACAAAACCAGTCCCCTGCACAAGAAGAGAGAGAAGAGCTGTGGGAGGGACTCCGCAGACTCCACCCACTACAGAAAACTACAGGGAGGGGTCAGAGACAAGACAAGTCCCCTGCACAAGAAGAGAGAGCAGAGCTGTGGGAGGGGCTCAGCAGACTCCACCCACTACAAAAAACTACAGGGAGGGGTCAGAGACAAGACCAGTCCCCCTGCACAAGAAGAGAGAGCAGCAGTCAGCGGTCTTTATTACAGGAAGTTCAATGCTCCGGATCGGTAAAGAATACACATGGCTCTTGTATTTGGACAGTATTTCAGCTTTGAAAACTGATACAAATAAAATAAAGGAGGACTGACCCAAAACCAATATCTTTCCTTTAAAATAAAACCTGACACTATCTGTACCGGCTGCAATGTCATTCTCATTACGGCCCCTGTAGAATCTTCTGGTAATATGACAATGGAGTATATTTATAAATCAGATAACTGGATCATTTGCTGCTTTTTTTGAACACCCTTCAGAAGATTGGCATCTAAATGTCCTATTTGTTGGCCATACTGACCCATTCTTATCCGGACTGAGACTCTTTAGCTGCCGCTATCTATTAAACAGCTTAATGTCCCGATCTTCAACAGGAAATCCAGGTTCTTTAGCATTCCAAATATTTAAATTATGATGAATATCATATTAGTTGACCTTGATTGGTCATTAATGTTCTCCATTTTCAGAGGGCAAATGACTTATTTGTAGCCAATCAGTCACCGTATGTTCATCGCACTGTACATGAGACCAATTCGAATTTTGACTTTGGCCCAAACTCCTCCACGTTCTCCAGTATTCACCTCGGTACCTGTCACTGGAAAAAAAAGTATCATTCCAATAATTCCACTGCAGGCGAATAAGATAAGGCCGTGTTTTCCCATGTTTTACCCCGTCTTCAATATTGTTTCTAGGTACAAGTGTTTTACGACTAAGGACTAGGAGTGAGCTTCAGGTTTGCACCAATGGAGAGCTCAGCCCAAACTTTAGCTGTTCAAGGTTTAGTGAATGGCCAAGCTAGTTGGCCAGATTTGGCCTGTTCACCCTCTCAACCCTCTAGCTGCTGCATCATTCATTAAGTGGTGAGGTTCCACAAACTACAACACTCACATTCCCCCTATCCTTTTGCACCCCCTGTCTCACCTTCAGGGGTGATTGGACAGGCGATACAATAGAGGCCCCCTTGTCATCCATTAAAAGCAAAGAAAATCCCAAGTTTTGGGTTGTCCCCAGAAAAGTAATAGAGAGGAAATCTTCCCTATGGGGACACTAGTTCTGGTGACCTTAATTTGCAGGCATTTCCTCTCACTTCCCCTTTGGCTATGGGACAGGAAGTGAAGGGAAATCTCCTCAATGGCGGTGGGGAAAAAACGTTTGACAGGGTAGGTACCTTGTACATTTGACTTTGTCAGGTACATGACACGCTCCCTGTTGAATGTTATTTTTCTAAATTTCTTTTTGCATTGGTACACATCCCCCATGGTGTTGTCCTGCTACCCATGCCCATGTAGCACCCTCCTAGTTAGGCTACTAGGTCAATTTCGTTTTTGGCTTCTTCTGTAATCAAAGGAGCAGTGATCGTTTGGTCTAGTCTGTTCACGGTTTCACAGGCTGGGAGTCTGATTGCTTCCCCCTGTCTCTAGAAGAGGTTTTTAGAGCTCGGGGAGGGATAATTCAAATGGCCAGCCTGAATATTGATCAGAGTCTAGCCAATCCGTGGGGAGGTGCGCCCAGATGGTGTCTGGGAAGTTGATAAATGGTCTGAAACCCTGGAGAGATTGTCTCCCCAGCAAGGAGAAGTTCCCAGCCTTAGTTCCTATTGCCCCTCTGAGGCAAGCCTTGATTTGTGCTGCTGTTCTCTGAGGTCTGGAGGCTGAAGACTTGGAAGGGACCTGGAACTGATATCACCATAGGAATCTGGTCTTGAGATGAATTTTTCTCACTCACTCTTAGGTGTCCGGAGGAAGCAGGAAGATGAAAGCAGTCCTGGGGACTTCTGAGTATTGACCCTATACTAATTCCTGGTGACTGTGTGGGATATACAGTAAGTGCCAGACATTGCCCTGACTGAGATGGCTTTCATAGGGTCTCAGATATGGTCATTCCTCATCCTCATCAGTGTCCTGGACTGTGAGCTTTGTGAAGAGTGTCCCGTACTGTTCCCGCAGTTGCACTGGGTACCAATAGCTGTGTAGTGGTGCAGGGTAACCAGGTGCCAAAGAGACCTGCCCCATGGTCCCCAGCTGGGAGGTTTTGAGACTGCTAAGAAAGATACCTCATTTTGGATGGTGGCCTCTGTACTGTTTGGGGGAGAACCAGTTAAACCCAGTAGCCTCTACAGCGGTAGCTCTATCCCCATTTTTAGCCAAAAGCTTGCAAATTGGCCTTGAAAAAGTGACAAGATTCAGCTGTTATAGACATCAATGGTGTTCAGGGTTCCTGAATTGTAGAATGGGTACACTCACCTCCCATGAACCAATCCCAGGCTGCTTGTTTACTGAGGACAGCCCAGGTACAGTATCTCACAAAAGTGAGTACACCCCTCACATTTTTATACATATTTTATTATATCTTTTCATGTGACAACACTGAAGAAATGACACTTTGCTACAATGTAAAGTAGTGAGTGTACAACTTGTATAACAGTGTGTCTTGTCTACAGTCAAGCATGGTGGTGGGAGTGTCATGGTCTGGGACTGCATGAGTGCTGCCGGCACTGGGGGGCTACAGATCATTGAGGGGACCATGAATGCCAACATGTACTGTGACCTACTGAAGCAGAGCATGATCCCCTCCCTTCAGAGATTGGACCGCAGGGTAGTATTCCAACATGATAACCACCCCAAACACACCTCCAAGACCACCACTGCCTTGCTAAAGAAGCTGAGGGTAAAGGTTATGGACTGGCCAAGCATGTCTTCAGACCTAAACCCTATTGATCATCTGTGGGACATCCTCAAACGAAAGGTGGAGGAGCGCAAGGTCTCTAACATCCACCAGCTCCGTGATGTCATCATGGAGGAGGGGAAGAGGACTCCAGTGACAACCTGTGAAGCTCTGGTGATCTCCATGCCCAAGAGGGTTAAGGCAGTGCTGGAAAATAATGGTGGCCACACAAAATATTGACACTTTGGGCCCAATTTGGACATTTTCACTTAGGGGTGTACTGACTTTTGTGAGATACTGTACAGCTGTTGAGTGTTTGATATAAAAAAAGCAGCTAACAAACATTTGCAGTGTGTGACGGGCAATGTGCGGCGGCACGCTTTCTCTATACAATGTACAGTGTTTGGCTCTGTTCTCCTATCACAGCCCCAACAAGTGGTGACGCATTGTTCTGGTTGAATCAAGTTTGATGAAATAACTTCTAGTTTTTATGTTCCTTTCAGCTCCCAGCCACCGACAACATTATTCATTTAATGTATGCATGAAATTCCTCTACACAATGAGAGAGTCCAACACAACCCTCCGAGGAATTGACTGAATGAAGTGCTGCCAGGGTTGGGCTTTGAAGGTATATTCCATACAAACCTGGAAATGTAGCGTGGACAAACGTACAAGAGACGCCGAATATACCTTGTTTGTTTTTTTATATGGAAATCCGGTATTTCGGCAGAATTAGCACATCCAAGAGAATGCAGTATGAAGAAAGACAGGTAATCAGGGCACTGATTACAATAAAGCGCCAGGATTGCCAATAATCAGTGCCCACCAGTGCCAGCAATCAGTGCCCATTAGTGATGCCAGTCAGTCCTGCCCATCAATGCCCATCAGTGCTGCCCATCAATGCCCATCAGTGCCACCCATCAATGCCCATTAGTGCCCACCAGTGCCAGCAATCAGTGCCCATTAGTGCTGGCTTTCAGTGCCCATCGGTGCTGCTTATCAGTGCCGCCATCAATGCCCAACAGTGCCACCCATTAATGCCCATCAGTGCCCATCAGTGCTGCCTATCAGTGCCCATCAGTGCCACCTATCAGAGCCCACCAGTGCCATCCAACCATCAGTGCCACCTATAAGTGCCACATGTCAGTGCCCATAAGTGAAAGAGAAAACATTTTTATTTACAAATTTTACTGACAGAAACTAAGAAAACATTTTTTTTTTTGTATTTTTCTTTCTTTTTTTTAATAAAAAAACACAGCAGTGATTAAATATCACAAAAAAGCTCTATTTGTGTGAAGAAAATGATAAAAATATCACATGGTTACAGTGTAGCATGACCGCGTAATTGTCATTCAAAGTGTGAGAGCGCTGAAAGCTCAAAAATGGCCTGGGCAGGAAGGGGTGAAAGTGCCCGGTATTGGTGGGGGGGGCAGGAAGGGGGTGAAAGTGCCCGGTATTGGTGGGGGGGGCAGGAAGGGGGTGAAAGTGCCCGGTATTGGTGGGGGGGCAGGAAGGGGGTGAAAGTGCCTGGTATTGGGGGGTGGGGGGGCAGGAAGTGGGTGAAAGTGCCCGGTATTGGGGGGGTGGGGAGGCAGGAAGGGGATGAAAGTGCCCGGTATTGGGGGGTGGGGGGGAAGGAAGGGGGTGAAAGTGGTCGGTATTGGGGGGGTGGGGAGGCAGGAAGGGGATGAAAGTGCCCGGTATTGGGGGGTGGGGGGGCAGGAAGGGGGTGAAAGTGCCCGGTATTGGGGGGTGGGGGGGACAGGAAGGGGGTGAAAGTGCCCGGTATTGGGGGGTGGGGGCAGGAAGGGGGTGAAAGTGCCTGGCATTGGGGGGTAGGGAGGCAGGAAGGGGGTGAAAGTGCCTGGTATTGGGGGGGTGTGGGGGCAGGAAGGGGGTGAAAGTGCCTGGTATTGGGGGTGGGGGGCAGGAAGGGGGTGAAAGTGCCCGGTATTGGGGGGGCAGGAAGGGGGTGAAAGTGCCCGGTATTGGGGGGGCAGGGAGTGGGTGGAAGTGCCCGGTATTGGGGGGGTGGGGAGGCAGGAAGGGGTGAAAGTGCCCGGTATTGGGGGGTGGGGGGCAGGAAGGGGATGAAAGTGCCCCTTATTGGGGGGTGGGGGGGACAGGAATGGGGTGAAAGTGCCTGGTATTGGGGGTGGGGGGGCAAGAAGGGGATGAAAGTGCCCATTATTGGGGGGGTGGGGGGCAGGAAGGGGGTGAAAGTGCCTGGTATTGGGGGGGGCAGGAAGGGGGTGAAAGTGCCTGGTATTGGGGGTGGGGGGCAAGAAGGGGATGAAAGTGCCCATTATTTGGGGGGTAGGGGGCAGGAAGGGGGTGAAAGTTCCCGGTATTGGGGGTGTGGGGGGGCAGGAAGGGGGTGAAAGTGCCCGGTATTGGGGGGTGGGGGGGCAGCAAGGGGGTGAAAGTGCCTAGTATTGGGGGTGGGGGGGCAGGAAGGGGGTGAAAGTGCCCGGTATTGGGGGGGTGGGGGGGCAGCAAGGGGGTGAAAGTGCCTGGTATTGGGGGTGGGGGGCAGGAAGGGGGTGAAAGTGCCCGGTATTGAGGGGGTGGGGGGGCAGGAAGGGAGTAAAAGTGCCCGGTATTGAGGTGGTGGGGTGGAGGGGCAGTTAGGGGGTGAAAGTGCCTGATATTGGGGGGTGGGGGGACAGGAAGGGGGTCAAAGTGCCCGGTATTGGGGGGGTGGGGGGGCAGGAAGGGGGTAAAAGTGCCTGGTATTGTGGTGGTGGGGGGGTGTTGGGGCAGGAAGGGGGGTGATAGTGCCCGGTATTAAGGTGGTTAATGTCGCATTAATGTTTTTTGTCAAGTTATATTATGTAGCGACACGTCTCCTCTGTAGTCGGAGAACTGCCTTAATGATAGATTCTCAGATGGCCGCGGTCTCCACCTGGTCCCGGGTATTGGTGAGCGCCATCACAGAGACAGGTAACCCCCCCCCCCCCATGCAGGGCACATTTGTCCCCTCTAGACAGCACAAGGAGGTAGAGTGTGAAAAGATAAACTAAAGCAGCCGCTCCGTCACTGGCTTGAATGCAGACTACCATCTGCGGGGCCCTGCGGGTGCACAATAAGTAGTACAGGGGCCCCCAGACTACAGGTTGGCCCCCCGAATCCTAACTGGACAGCATTTGGTTTGTGGAAGTGGTGGCCAATGTAAACAAACACCAGGGATTTATTTCATTCATTTCTCTTTTTATATTTTTCATGCCCTTATTTTGCTGCTGATCTCTTCCAGCCTCTTTCATCCACTTCCTGTCTACACGCTTGTATGTCAGATTTGGCTGCAGATAATTTCTCAGTCCCAACATCCATATTTCGCCGATCGATCGTGGACCCTTTCTGTGCAATGTGTCATGGCGGACTGGACTGAACACTGAAATAAATATCGGGTGGTTATGGATTCCCCCGATTTATTATAAATATGTGTGAACTTGTCTATTCCTAGAATTATCCCGTCCAGCAAAGCTCTGATAAAGTTAATGGCGATCGTACAATAACAAGGTTAGCTATAAAAAATAAATACACAATAAAGTAGGAATACTAACACAAAAAACATGAAAAGAAAATATTACAGATCATGTGACACCAAAGAACATCAATGATTCTTCATGTAAGGTTGTCCTCTGTGGTCAGTATCTTCAGCTGGACTCAATGGCAAGAGAGAAGGTCCCTCCAGCCGGTCAGTACTTTTAAAGCCCACTCAGACACCACCCCCACAACACCCACTGCCCGCCTATCTAGCCATCTGTATCCAATAAGAATCTTGAAGAGATCATCCTTCCTAATATATTCTTCTTCTGCCCATCCTCCATTACGCATGCTGGAGTGTCCATTAGGGGCAGCAAATAGTCCATGAATCACTGATTCTGACCCGGTTCATCTTTCAGCAACAGACGGCTTTTGAATTTGCACCCCTCCAGGAGGTCTTCATCAGGAGGCCTTCATCAAGAGACCTTCATCAGAAAGCCTTCATCTGTAGTTCTTCATCAGGAGGTCTTCATCAGGGGGCCTTCATCAGGAGCTCTTCATCAGGAAGTCTTTATAAGGAGACCTTCGTCAGGAGGTATTCATCAAGAGGCCTTCATCAGGAGGTCTTCCTCAGGAGTTTTTTTATCAGATCATCCTTCCTAATATATTCTTCTTCTGCCCATCCTCCATGACACATGCTAGAGTGTCCACTAGGGGCAGCAAATAGTCCATGAG
Organism: Lithobates septentrionalis; assembly: GCA_037952835.1. Taxonomy (NCBI): domain Eukaryota; kingdom Metazoa; phylum Chordata; class Amphibia; order Anura; family Ranidae; genus Lithobates; species Lithobates septentrionalis. The sequence continues at coordinate 41,852 of JBBDGP010002085.1, read as the reverse complement.
TCACTGATTCTGGCCTGGGTCACCTTTCAGCAACAGACGGCTTTTGAATTTGCACCCCTCCAGGAGGTCTTCATCAGGAGGCCTTCATCAAGAGACCTTCATCAGGAGAACCTTCATCAGAAAGCCTTCATCTGTAGTTCTTCATCAGGAGATCTTCATCAGGGGGCCTTCATCAGGAGCTCTTCATCAGGAGATCTTTATAAGGAGACCTTCATCAGGAGGTATTCATCAAGAGGCCTTCATCAGGAGTCTTCCTCAGGAGTTTTTCATCAGATCATCCTTCCTAATATATTCTTCTTCTGCCCATCCTCCATGACGCATGCTGGAGTGTCCACTAGGTGCAGCAAATAGTCCATTAATCACTGATTCTGACCTGGGTCATCTTTCAGTAACAGACGCCTTTTGAATTTGCACCCCTCCAGGAGGTCTTCATCAGGAGACCTTCATCAGGAGTTCTTCATCAGGAGGCCTTCATCAGGAGGGCTTCATCAGGAGAACTTCATCGGGTGGCCCATGTGTGTACCGTCCTTTACAAATGAAAGCAGAACTCCAGATAACACTTTATAATCAGTTAGAGTTTTGTTCCTTTTGGGATAAGAGTTTTATATCAATAAATAAAAGCTGATCATTGTAAGCGCCCCTCTCAGTGGTAAATGGTTTGTCTCAACAAACAACAGACTTACTGGCTGGATCACCAGATAAAAATAGAAGAAAGAAAGCCTAAAGAGAAAAAGGAGTGCAGCCGTCACATGTACAATATAATAAATGTTTCTATTGGGGTTTATTACCGCTTAGCTCTCTCCCCGTGACCTGAACATCACATCATATATGTTGTAACATGTTCATTTACTTTCAAAAGTTGTAAAAAGCTATCTTTTTTTAACCACTTCAGCGCTGGAAGGTTTTACCCCCTTAATGACCAGGCCATTTTCTGCAATACAGCACTGCGTCGCTTTAACTGACAATTGCGCGGTCGTGCGACGTTGTACCCAAATACAATTGACGTCCTTTTTTCCCCACAAATAAATCTTTCTTTTGGTGGTATTTGATCGCCTCTGCGTTTTATTTTTTTGTGCTATAAACAAAAAAAGAGCGACAATTTTGAAAAAAAAATAAAACATTTTTTTAAACTTTCTGCTATAAAACATCCAACAAAAAAAAAATAAACAATTTTAAAAATCGAATTTCTTCCTCAGTTTAGGCCGATATGTATTCTTCTACATATTTTTGGTAAAAAAAATCCCAATAAGCGTATATTGATTGGTTTGAACAAACATTATATCGTCTCCAAACCTACGGGATAGATTTATGGAATTTTAGTTTTATTTATAATTTTTTTTTTTTACTTGTAATGGCGACGATCTGCGATTTTTAACGGGACTGCGACATTGCGCCGGACAAATCGTACACCTAACTGATATTTTTTGGGGACCAGTGACACCAGTACAGTGATCAGTGCTGAAAAATATGCCTGGTCACTGCACTAATGACACTGGAAAGGAAGGGGGTTAACATCAGAGGGCGATCGAAGGGTTAAGTGCATTCCCTAATTGTGATTTTTTACTTTGTGGGGGGGGGATGGGCTCACTGCATGGACACAGGATCACAATGTCCATGCCTGACGGCGCGATGGTCTGCCTCGTTTATATCAGCAGATCGTCGTTCTATCTCTGTGAGGAGCGATCGCGGGTGAATCACCTGTACGGGATTTTTTTTCAATAGCCACTAGGAGGCGCGATTGCATGCTGATTGGCCAAAGGGGGAGCCGATCAAAATGCGATCGCGCCTCCCAGTGGCTATTGAAAAAATCACGTACAGGTGAATGATTTCGTGGAATAGAGCCGCCCTGCCGCACTGGTTACAATGATATCCGGTGATCCTGCCAAAAATGAATGGAAAAAAGCTTAAAAAGAAAAGGAATGCAGCCGTCACATCTAAAGGGTTGATAAGCTGCAATATAAGTGCCTTTCCATGGATTGTTTTCTGCAACGTGCGGGATGTGCTGGAATCAATCGTTATGATAATAAAGTATCTTTTAGGTATTTTTTGAGTTTCTGTCACCTTTAAAGTCCCTTTACTGGGGTGCGGGGGGGGGAGTCCGTTAACGCCAACCCCCCATCCTGTCCATCGCCGCCCCTTTCAGAAAACCGGCGCATGGATTCCAATGGGGGGGGGGGGTTTTTTGAAGCTCTAATAGGCTTTAATATAGGGTGGGCTCATGTCGCAGAAAGTGCGCTCCGAGCCCACCCAGGTGTGTTACAACAGCAAATTATTATTCACTCTTGTAACACTGATCCTCCTCCCGGCCAATCAGGAAGCAGATTTTGACACTGGTCACCCAATTGGCTGAAAGGACAGGTGATTCTATTGGACGCCTAGGAGGAGGAGGGAGGAGCCGCACAGTGGTAGCCATCATGATGCAGAGAGGACACAGGAGCCGCTGCCCGCCACCCAGAGGTGCGCACAACTCGCCCATAGGAGCCCGCAACCTGGCCGCTGGCCGCCACCCATAGGAGCCTGAAACCCGCCCATAGGAGCCCACAACCCGGCCGCTGCCCACTGCCCATCGGAGCTCACTACCCACCCATAGGAGCCCGCAACCCGGCCGCTGCCCACTGCCCATTGGAGCTCACTACCCGCCCATAGGAGCCCACAACCCGGCCGCTGCCCACTTCCCATCGGAGCTCACTACCCGCCCATAGGAGCTCGCAACCTGGCCACTGTCCACCACCCATAGGAGCCTGTAACCCGCCCATAGGAACCCGCAACCTGGCCACTTCCGCCGCCCGTAGGAACCTGCAACCAACCCATAGGAGCCTGCAACCTGCCCATAGGAGCCCACAACCCGACCGCTGCCCGCCGCCCATCGGAGCTCACTACCTGCCCATAGGAGCCCGCAACCTTGCTGCTGCCGCTGCCCGTAGGCACCTGCAACCCACCCATAGGAGCCCGCAACCTGGCCGCTGTCTGCCACCCATCGGAGCTCACTACCCGCCCATAGAAGCCCGCAACCTGGCCGTTGCCTGACACCCATAGGAGCCCAGAACCCGACCGCTGCCCGCCGCCCATCGGAGCTCACTACCTGCCCATAGAAGCCCGCAACCTGGCTGCTGCCTGCCACCCATAGGAGCCTGAAACCCGCCCATAGGAGCCCACAACCCGGCCGCTGCCCACTGCCCATCGGAGCTCACTACCCACCCATAGGAGCCCACAACCCGGCCGCTGCCCACTGCCCATCGGAGCTCACTACCCGCCCATAGGAGCCCGCAACCTGGCCGCTGTCCGCCACCCATAGGAGCCTGTAACCCGCCCATAGGAACCCGCAACCCGGCCACTTCCGCCGCCCGTAGGAACCTGCAACCCACCCATAGGAGCCTGCAACCTGCCCATAGGAACCCACAACCCGACCGCTGCCCGCCGCCCATCGGAGCTCACTACCCGCCCATAGGAGCCCACAACCTGGCTGCTGCCACTGCCCGTAGGCACCTGCAACCCGCCCATAGGGGCCCGCAACCTGGCCGCTGCCCGCCGCCCATCGGAGCTCACTACCCGCCCATAGAAGCCCGCAACCTGGCTGCTGTCCGCCACCCATAGGAGCCTGAAACCCGCCCATAGGAGCCCACAACCCAGCCGCTGCCCACTGCCCATCGGAGCTCACTACCCGCCCATAGGAGCCCGCAACCTGGCTGCTGCCGCTGCCCGTAGGCACCTGCAACCCACTCATAGGAGCCCGCAACCTGGCTGCTGTCTGCCACCCATCGGAGCTCACTACCCGCCCATAGAAGCCCGCAACCTGGCCGTTGCCTGACACCCATAGGAGCCCACAACCCGACCGCTGCCCGCCGCCCATCGGAGCTCAATACCTGCCCATAGAAGCCCGCAACCTGGCTGCTGCCCGCCACCCATAGGAGCCTGAAACCCGCCCATAGGAGCCCACAACCCGGCCGCTGCCCACTGCCCATCAGAGCTCACTACCCACCCATAGGAGCCCACAACCCGGCCGCTGCCCACTGCCCATCGGAGCTCACTCCCCGCCCATAGGAGCCCGTAACCTGGCCGCTGTCCGCCACCCGTAGGAGCCTGTAACCCGCCCATAGGAACCCGCAACCTGGCCACTTCGGCCGCCCGTAGGAACCTGCAACCCACCCATAGGAGCCTGCAACCTGCCCATAGGAACCCACAACCCGACTGCTGCCCGCCGCCCATCGGAGCTCACTACCCGCACATAGGAGCCCACAACCTGGCTGCTGCCACTGCCCGTAGGCACCTGCAACCCGCCCATAGGAGCCCGCAACCTGGCCGCTGCCCGCCGCCCATCGGAGCTCACTACCTGCCCATAGCAGCCCGCAACCTGGCTGCTGTCCGCCACCCATAGGAGCCTGAAACCCGCCCATAGGAGCCCACAGCCTGGCCGCTGCCCACTGCCCATCGGAGCTCACTACCCGCCCATAGGAGCCCACAACCCGGCCGCTGCCCACTGCCCATCGGAGCTCACTACCCGCCCATAGGAGCCCGCAACCTGGTCGCTGTCCGCCACCCATAGGAGCCTGTAACCCGCCCATAGGAACCCGCAACCTGGCCACTTCCGCCGCCCGTAGGAACCTGCAACCCACCCATAGGAGCCTGCAACCTGCCCATAGGAGCCCACAACCTGACCGCTGCCCGCCGCCCATCGGAGCTCACTACCCGCCCATAGGGTCCCGCAACCTGGCTGCTGCCGCTGCCCGTAGGCACCTGCAACCTGCCCATAGGAGCCCGCAACCTGGCCGCTGTCTCCCACCCATCAGAGCTCACTACCCGCCCATAGAAGCCCGCAACCTGGCCGCTGCCTGCCACCCATTGGAGCCCACAACCCGACCGCTGCCCGCCGCCCATCGGAGCTCACTTCCTGCCCATAGAAGCCCGCAACCTGGCTGCTGCCGCCGCCCGTAGGAGCCTGCAACCCGTCCATAGGAGCCCGCAACCCGACTGCTGCCTGCTGCCCATCGGAAGTCACTACCCACCTATAGGAGCCCGCAACCTGCCCGCTTCCCGCTGCCCTTAGGAACCTGCTACCCACCCATAGGAGCCCGCAACATGCCGCCTGTAGGAGCCTGCAACCCACCCATAAGAGCCCGCAACCTGGCCGCTGCCCACCGCCTGTAGGAGCCCGCAACCCGCTTATAGGAGCCTGCAACCTGACCGCTGCCTACCACCTATAGGAGCCTGCAACCCACCCATAGGAGCCTGCAACCTGGTCGCTGCCCACCGCCTGTAGGAGCCTGCAACCCACTCATAGGAGCCCGCAACCTGGCCACCTGTAGTAGCCTGCAACCCGCCCATAGGAGCCTGCAACCCGCCGCCCATAGGAGCTTGCAACCCGACCATAGGAGCCCGCAACCTGCCACCCGTAGAAGCCTGCAACCCATCCATAGAAGCCCGCAACCCGCCGCCCATAGGAGCCCAAATCCCGCCCTAGAAGCCCACAATACGCCCCTAGGAGCCCGCAACCCGGCCGCTGCCCGCCGCCCATAGGAGTCTGCAACCCGCCCATATGAGCCCGCAACCTCACCACTGCCCACCGCCTGTAGGAGCCTGCAACCCACCCATAGGAGCCCACAACCTGGCCGCTGCCCACCCCCTGTAGGAGCCCGCAACCCTCCCATAAGAGCCTGCAGGCTGACCGCTGCCCACCGCCTGTAGGAGCCTGCATCCCACTCATAGGAGCCCACAACCTGGCCACCTGTAGTAGCCTGCAACCCGCCCATAGGAGCCCACAACCCGCCGCCCATAGGAGCTTGCAACCCAACCATAGGAGCCCGCAACCTGCCACCCGTAGAAGCCGTCAACCCATCCATAGAAGCCCGCAACCCGCTGCCCATAGGAGCCCAAATCCCGCCTTAGAGGCCCACAATACGCCCCTAGGAGCCCGCAACCCGGTCACTGCCCGCCGCCCATAGGAGCCTGCAACCCGCCCATAGGAGCCCACAATCCACCACCCGTAGGAGCCTGCAACCTGCCTATAGGAGCTCGCAACCTGGCTGCTGACCACTGCCTGTAGGAGCCTGCAACCCGCCCACAGGAGCCCACAACTTGACCGCTGGCCGTCGCCCATTGGAGCTCACTACCCGCCCATAGGAGCTCACAACCTGGCCGCTGCCCGCCGCCCATAGGAACCTGCTTCCCACCCATAGGAGCCTGCAACCCGCCCATAAGAGCCCGCAACCTGGCCTCTGCCCACTGCCTGTAGGAGCCTGCAACCCGCCCATAGGAACCCGCAACTCGCCGCCTGTAGGAGCTTGCAACCCACCCATAGGAGCCCGCAATCTGCCGCCCATAGGAGCCTGCAACTCGCCCATAGGAGCCCCCATCTGCCGCCTGTAGGACCTTGCAACCCATCCATAGGAGCCCGCAACCTGCCGCCCGTAGGAGCTTGTAACCCGCCCATTACAGCCCGCAACCCGCCGCCTGTAGGAGCCTGCAACCTGCCCATAGGAGTCCGAAACCCGCCGCCTGTAGGAGTCTGCAACCCACCCATGGTAGCCCGCAAACCGCCGCCTGTAGGAGCCTGCAACCCACCCATAGGAGCCCACAACCCAGCCGCAGCCCGCCGCCCATAGGAGCCCACAACCTGCCCCTAGAAGCCCGCAACCCGGCCGCTGACCGCTGCCCCTAGGAGCCTGCAACCTGCCCATAGGAGCCCGTAACCTTGCCACTGCCCACCGCCTGTAGGAGCCTGCAACCCACCCATAGGAACCCGCAACCTGGCTGCTGCCCACCGCCTGTAGGAGCCTGCAACCCACCCATAGGAGCCCGCAACCTGGCCGCTGCCCACCCCCTGTATTAGCCCGCAACCTGCCCATGGGAACCTGCAACCTGGCTGCTGCCTACGGCCTGTAGGAGCCTGCAACCCACCCATAGGAGCCAGCAACCCCCCGCCGTGGGAGCCTGCAACCCGCCCATAGACACTGGCAACAAGCCGCCCGTAGAAGCCTGCAACCCGCCCATAGGAGCCTGCAACCCGACGCCTGTAGGAGCCTGCAACCTGCCCATAGGAGCCCGCAACCTGCCGCCTGTAGGAGCCTACAACCTGCCCATAGGAGCCCACAACCTGCCGCCTGTAGGAGCCTGCAACCTGCCCATAGGAGCCCGCAACCTGCCGCCTGTAGGAGCCTGCAACCTGCCCATAGGAGCCTGCAACCCGACGCCTGTAGGAGCCTGCAACCTGCCCATAGGAGCCCGCAACCTGCCGCCTGTAGGAGCCTGCAACCCTCCTATAGGAGCCCGCAACCCGCCGCCTGTAGGAGCCTGAAACCTGCCCATAGGAGCCCGCAACCTGCCGCCTGTAGGAGCCTGCAACCTGCCCATAGGAGCCCGCAACCTGCCGCCTGCAGGAGCCTGCAACCTGCCCATAGGAGCCTGAAACCCGACGCCTGTAGGAGCCTGCAACCTGCCCATAGGAGCCCGCAACCTGCCGCCTGTAGGAGCCTGCTACCCTCCTATAGGAGCCTGCAACCCGACACCTGTAGGATCCTGCAACCTGCCCATAGAAGCCCGCAACCTGCCGCCTGTAGGAGCCTGCAACCTGCCCATAGGAGCCCGCAACCCGCCGCCTGTAGGAGCCTGAAACCTGCCCATAGGAGCCCGCAACCTGCCGCCTGTAGGAGCCTTCAACCTGCCCATAGGAGCCCGCAACCTGCCGCCTGTAGGAGCCTGCAACCCTCCTATAGGAGCCTGCAACCCGACGCCTGTAGGAGCCTGCAACCTGCCCATAGGAGCCCGCAACCTGCCGCCTGTAGGAGCCTGCAACCCTCCTATAGGAGCCCGCAACCCGCCGCCTGTAGGAGCCTAAAACCTGCCCATAGGAGCCCGCAACCTGCCGCCTGTAGGAGCCTGCAACCTGCCCATAGGAGCCCGCAACCTGCCGCCTGTAGGAGCCTGCAACCCTCCTATAGGAGCCCGCAACCCGCCGCCTGTAGGAGCCTGAAACCTGCCCATAGGAGCCTGCAACCCCCCGCCGTGGGAGCCTGCAACCCGCCCATAGGAGCCTGCAACCCGACGCCTGTAGGAGCCTGCAACCTGCCCATAGGAGCCCGCAACCTGCCGCCTGTAGGAACCTACAACCTGCCCATAGGAGCCTGCAACCCGACGCCTGTAGGAGCCTGCAACCTGCCCATAGGAGCCCGCAACCTGCAGCCTGTAGGAGCCTGCAACCCTCCTATAGGAGCCCGCAACCCGCCGCCTGTAGGAGCCTGAAACCTGCCCATAGGAGCCCGCAACCTGCCGCCTGTAGGAGCCTGCAACCTGCCCATAGGAGCCCGCAACCTGCCGCCTGTAGGAGCCTGCAACCCTCCTATAGGAGCCCGCAACCCGCGGCCTGTAGGAGCCTGAAACCTGCCCATAGGAGCCCGCAACCCCCCGCCGTGGGAGCCTGCAAACCGCCCATAGACACTGGCAACAAGCCGCCCGTAGAAGCCTGCAACCCGCCCATAGGAGCTTGCAACCCGACGCCTGTAGGAGCCTGCAACCTGCCCATAGGACCCGCAACCTGCCGCCTGTAGGAGCCTACAACCTGCCCATAAGACCCTGCAACCCGACGCCTGTAGGAGCCTGCAACCTGCCCATAGGAGCCCGCAAACTGCCACCTGTAGGAGCCTGCAACCCTCCTATAGGAGCCCGCAACCCGCCGCCTGTAGGAGCCTGCAACCTGCCCATAGGAGCCCGCAACCTGCCGCCTGTAGGAGCCTGCAACCTGCCCATAGGAGCCTGCAACCCGACGCCTGTAGGAGCCTGCAACCTGCCCATAGGAGCCCGCAACCTGCCGCCTGTAGGAGCCTGCAACCCTCCTATAGGAGCCTGCAACCCGACACCTATAGGATCCTGCAACCTGCCCATAGGAGCCCGCAACCTGCCGCCTGTAGGAGCCTGCAACCTGCCCATAGGAGCCCGCAACCCGCCGAATGTAGGAGGTTGCAACCTGCCCATAGGAGCCCGCAACCCACCACCTGTAGGAGCCTGCAACCCGCCCATAGGAGCCTGAAATCCACCACCTGTAGGAGCCTGCAACCCACCCATAGGAGCCCGCAAACCACCATCTGTAGGAGCCTGCAACCCGCCCATAGGAGCCCGCAACCCACCACCAGTAGGAGCCTACAAACCGACCATAAGCCCGCAACCCGGCCGTTGCCCGCCGCCCGTAGGAGCCCGCCCGCCTGCAACTAATGGGGTAAGTGCTGCCACTGCCCTTTACTCAGAATCAGAATTTATTTGCATCCTGTATTGGGATGTGGTGCCCCAGTGACCTCCCCTCAGCCCCCTATACCGATGATCATCCTGGAGAAGGTCGGTGTCCACTACCCACCTACCACTCACATAATGTTACCATTGCTGATCTCAGTCTGTTTGTTATTCGCTCGGTTGGACGGCTCTGTACAGAAGAAGGTGCAGTAAATAACAAAGAGGCTGCACATTGCCAAGAGAACATTTGCTGCTAATGAATAATGAGGAGTTGGCAGATCTCTGCGAGTTTTTTGTTGTTTTTGTTTTTAGAACAAAACTTCTTTCTTCTTATTTGTTTTTTTTTTTCTCTTCTTTATTTTTATTTTTCCTTCCTGTTTGTTAAGGCAGATTTGTCATCTCCGTCTATTAGAAAGAAAGGTAAATGTACTAAACAATCTCCGTTCCTGCGACGGCACGCAATCCGGGAGCGCAGTCATAGTAATTATGCTGTTTTTGAATCTTTCTGTTTAATTTAACAATACTTCACTTGTGAGCGATTCGTGCGGCCACCTCGGAAGTGCGATGGTCTCTGTGGCAACCATTAAAGCGGGTGAGAAAAGGAATAACAGTTATTTAATGACAATCTATAATCACCCCATTACCTGCACAGGAAAACGTCTCCTCTGAAAATCGCCTTCCGACAATAACAGTCCTGACAGATATGGGGAGGCGGCAACATGAAGATTTCACATTTTATCATCCTGGGAGAGGATAGGATGTGCGGGGCCCGGGGGTGATGTGCAGGACATAGGGGGTGATGTGCGGGGCCCGGGGGGATGTGCGGGGCCCGGGGGTGATGTGCAGGACATAGGGGGTGATGTGCGGGGCCCGGGGGTGATGTGCAGGACATAGGGGGTGATGTGCGGGGCCCGGGGGGATGTGCGGGGCCCGGGGGTGATGTGCAGGACATAGGGGGTGATGTGCAGGACATAGGGGGTGATGTGCGGGGCCGGGGGGGTGATGTGCGGGGCCCGTGGGTGATGTGCGGGGCCCGGGGGTGATGTGCGGGGCCCGGGGGGATGTGCAGGACATAGGGGGTGATGTGTGGGGCATAGGGGGTGATGTGCGGGGGCCCGGGGTGATGTGCGGGGCCCGGGGGGATGTGCGGGGCCCGGGGGGATGTGCGGGGCCCGGGGGTGATGTGCAGGACATAGGGGGTGATGTGCAGGACATAGGGGGTGATGTGTGGGGCATAGGGGGTGATGTGCGGGGCCCGGGGTGATGTGCGGGGCCCGGGGGATGTGCGGGGCCCGGGGGTGATGTGCAGGACATAGGGGGTGATGTGCAGGACATAGGGGGTGATGTGCGGGGCCAGGGGGGTGATGTGCGGGGCCCGGGGGGATGTGCGGGGCCCGGGGGTGATGTGCGGGGCCCGGGGGGATGTGCAGGACATAGGGGGTGATGTGCGGGGCATAGGGGGTGATGTGCGGGGCCGGGGGGATGTGCGGGGCCCGGGGGTGATGTGCGGGGCCCGGGGTGATGTGCGGGGCCCGGGGGGATGTGCGGGGCCCGGGGGTGATGTGCGGGGCCCGGGGGGATGTGCAGGACATAGGGGGTGATGTGCGGGGCATAGGGGGTGATGTGCGGGGTCCGGGGGGGATGTGCGGGCCCGGGGGTGATGTGCGGGGCCCGGGGGGATGTGCGGGGCCCAGGGGGATGTGCAGGACATAGGGGGTGATGTGCGGGGCCCAGGGGGATGTGCAGAACATAGGGGGTGATGTGCGGAGCCCGGGGGGATTTACGGGGCCGACGGGGGGATGTGCAGGACATAGGGGGTGATGTGCGGGGCATAGGGGGTGATGTGCGGGGCCCGGGGGGATGTGCGGGGCCCGGGGGTGATGTGCGGGGCCCGGGGTGATGTGCGGGGCCCGGGGTGATGTGCGGGGGCCGGGGGGATGTGCGGGGCCCGGGGGTGATGTGCGGGGCCCGGGGGGATGTGCAGGACATAGGGGGTGATGTGCGGGGCATAGGGGGTGATGTGCGGGGTCCGGGGGGGATGTGCGGGCCCGGGGGTGATGTGCGGGGCCCGGGGGGGATGTGCGGGGCCCAGGGGGATGTGCGGGGCCCGGGGGTGATGTGCGGGGCCCGGGGGGATGTGCAGGACATAGGGGGTGATGTGCGGGGCATAGGGGGTGATGTGCGGGGTCCGGGGGGGATGTACGGGCCCGGGGGTGATGTGCGGGGCCCGGGGGGGATGTGCGGGGCCCAGGGGGATGTGCAGGACATAGGGGGTGATGTGCGGGGCCCGGGGGATGTGCGGAGCCCGGGGGGATGTGCGGGGCCTGGGGGGGAGTTGCAGGCCTGACCATGTCCATCCCTTTATGACTACAGTGTCCCCATCTTCTGATGGCTCCTTCCAGCAGGATAATGCACCATGTCACAAAGCTCCAATCATCTCACCACTGGACAATGAGGTCCCTGTCCTCCAATGGCCTCCAGTCACCACATCTCATCCAATAGAGCACCTTGGGGATGTGGTGGAATGGGAGATTGGCATCATGGATGTGCAGCTGACAAATATGTAGCAACTGTGTGATGTTTTCAGGTCACTATGGAGCAAAATCTCTGAGGAACGTTTCCAACACCTTGTTGTATCTATTCCATCAAGATTGAAGGCAAAAGGGGGTCCAACCCGATACTAGCAAGGGGGACCTAATAAAGGGGGTCCAACATACTACTAGCAAGGGGGACCTAATAAAGGGGGTCCAACCCGCTACTAGCAAGGGGACCTAATAAAGGGGGTCCAACCTGCTACTAGCAAGGGGACCTAATAAAGGGGGTCCAACCCGCTACTAGCAAGGGGGACCTAATAAAGGGGGTCCAACCTACTACTAGCAAGGGGGACCTAATAAAGGGGGTCCAACCTGCTACTAGCAAGGGGGACCTAATGAAGGGGGTCCAACCCACTACTAGCAAGGGGGACCTAATAAAGGGGGTCCAACCCACTACTAGCAAGGGGGACCTAATAAAGGGGGTCCAACCTACTACTAGCAAGGGGGACCTAATAAAGGGGGTCCAACCTGCTACTAGCAAGGGGGACCTAATAAAGGGGGTCCAACCTGCTACTAGCAAGGGGGACCTAATAAAGGGGGTCCAACCCTCTACTAGCAAGGGGGCCCTAATAAAGGGGGTCCAACCCACTACTAGCAAGGGGGCCTAATAAAGGGGGTCCAACCTACTACTAGCAAGGGGGACCTAATAAAGGGGGTCCAACCTACTACTAGCAAGGGGGACCTAATAAAGGGGGTCCAACCTGCTACTAGCAAGGGGGACCTAATAAAGGAGGTCCAACCCTCTACTAGCAAGGGGGCCCTAATAAAGGGGGTCCAACCCACTACTAGCAAGGGGGACCTAATAAAGGGGGTCCAACCCGCTACTAGCAAGGGGGACCTAATAAAGGGGGTCCAACCCGCTACTAGCAAGGGGGACCTAATAAAGGGGGTCCAACCCGCTACTAGCAAGGGGGACCTAATAAAGGGGGTCCAACCTGCTACTAGCAAGGGGGACCTAATGAAGGGGGTCCAAACCGCTACTAGCAAGGGGGACCTAATGAAGGGGGTCCAACCCACTACTAGCAAGGGGGACCTAATAAAGGGGGTCCAACCCACTACTAGCAAGGGGGACCTAATAAAGGGGGTCCAACCTACTACTAGCAAGGGGGACCTAATAAAGGGGGTCCAACCTGCTACTAGCAAGGGGGGACCTAATAAAGGGGGTCCAACCCGCTACTAGCAAGGGGGACCTAATAAAGGGGGTCCAACCCGCTACTAGCAAGGGGGACCTAATAAAGGGGGTCCAACCCGCTACTAGCAAGGGGGACCTAATAAAGGGGGTCCAACCTGCTACTAGCAAGGGGGACCTAATGAAGGGGGTCCAAACCGCTACTAGCAAGGGGGACCTAATGAAGGGGGTCCAACCCACTACTAGCAAGGGGGACCTAATAAAGGGGGTCCAACCTGCTACTAGCAAGGGGGACCTAATGAAGGGGGTCCAAACCGCTACTAGCAAGGGGGACCTAATGAAGGGGGTCCAACCCACTACTAGCAAGGGGGACCTAATAAAGGGGGTCCAACCCACTACTAGCAAGGGGGACCTAATAAAGGGGGTCCAACCTGCTACTAGCAAGGGGGACCTAATGAAGGGGGTCCAACCCTCGCAAGTTTTGCTACATAGAAGAGGAAACACAAGGAATTAAAGTTGCTGGACATAAATATTCTATGAAGAGAAATCTGAGAGAGTTTCCTGTTATAAGACATTTGATAACAAAGGTAGACAATGTGAGGCCATTGACATACGTAGAGTATGGAGAAGGTGATGAGATTCCTAAACTGACTGGAGGGGGAGGAGCTGAGCAAAACCTTTACCAAAAAGAGGCGGAGAGAGTTCATTATCCGAATATTATTCAGCCGAAAAGCCTTGAAGTGGATTTGTATCCAATGAGATAATATTGTCTTTTTTTAACCACTTGGACCCCGGAAGATTTTACCCCCCTCCATGACCAGGCCATTTTTCTGCTATTCGGCACTGCGTTACTTTAACGGGCAATTGCGCGGTCGTGCCACACTATACCCACATGAAATAATTTATTTACATTTATTTTTACACAAACTGAACTTTCTTTTGGTGGTATTTGATCACCTCTGCGGGGCTTTTGTTTTTGCGGTTTAAATGAAAAAAGACCAAAAGGTTTGAAAAGAAAAAACAAAAACTGAGAGAAAAGAATTCAGACAACACAGGGGGCCAATCAGCAGGTGACGGGTGTAAATCATTGGCCGGGACCCACTGATTGGCTTGTGCTGCAGCGAATGGAAGCTCAAGCTTCGGGGGTGCCTGTCCGCTAGACATGTGCAGAGCGAAAAAATGTGTTTTGTTTCGTTATTTACATAAATTCACTAAGTTACATTTCTTTCATTCGTTTAATTCATTTTCGGAATTCGTTTTGTTTATTCTTTTTTCAAATCCATTTGAAAAGTTTTCTAATTCGAATCGTTTTCCAATTTCCAAATGAATAAAAAAGAATAGAAAATCGAGGAATAGAATAGAAAAAAAATCTTTTGTTTTCTATTCTTTGATTTTCTACTCTATTTAATTCTCTTTGGAAATTGGAAAACGATTCGAATTAGAAAAATATTCCAAAACGATTCGAATTCAAATTTTGTCAAATTTTTTTTTTCGTTATTTCGGATGCATTTAAATTCAGTTATATTCTAATTCAGAGATTCGGATACAACTTATTGTTGGTGTCATTGGAAGGAATTGTGCCTTATTGTTGGTGTCATTGGAAGCCATTGTACCTTATTGTTGGTGTCATTGGAAGGAATTGTGCCTTGTTGTTGGTGTCATTGGAAGGAATTGTGCCTTATTGTTGCTGTCATTGGAAGGAATTGTGCCTTGTTGTTGGTGTCATTGGAAGGAATTGTGCCTTGTTGTTGGTGTCATTGGAAGGAATTGTGCCTTATTGTTGGTGTCATTGGAAGCCATTGTACCTTATTGTTGGTGTCATTGGAAGGAATTGTGCCTTGTTGTTGGTGTCATTGGAAGGAATTGTGCCTTATTGTTGCTGTCATTGGAAGGAATTGTGCCTTGTTGTTGGTGTCATTGGAAGGAATTGTGCCTTGTTGTTGGTGTCATTGGAAGGAATTGTGCCTTATTGTTGGTGTAATTGGAAGGAATTGTACCTTATTGTTGGTGTCATTGGAAGGAATTGTGCCTTATTGTTGGTGTCATTGGAAGGAATTGTGCCTTATTGTTGGTGTCATTGGAAGCCATTGTGCCTTATTGTTGGTGTCATTGGAAGGAATTGTGCCTTATTGTTGGTGTCATTGGAAGCCATTGTGCCTTATTGTTGGTGTCATTGGAAGGAATTGTGCCTTGTTGTTGGTGTCATTGGAAGGAATTGTGCCTTGTTGTTGGTGTCATTGGAAGGAATTGTGCCTTGTTGTTGGTGTCATTGGGAGGAATTGTGCCTTGTTGTTGGTGTCATTGGAAGGAATTGTGCCTTGTTGTTGGTGTCATTGGAAGGAATTGTGCCTTGTTGTTGGTGTCATTGGGAGGAATTGTGCCTTGTTGTTGGTGTCATTGGAAGGAATTGTGCCTTGTTGTTGGTGTCATTGGGAGGAATTGTGCCTTGTTGTTGGTGTCATTGGAAGGAATTGTGCCTTATTGTTGGTGTCATTGGAAGGAATTGTGCCTTGTTGTTGTTGTCATTGGAAGCCATTATGCCTTATTGTTGGTGTCATTGGAAGGAATTGTGCCTTATTGTTGGTGTCATTGGAAGGAATTGTGCCTTGTTGTTGGTGTCATTGGAAGGAATTGTGCCTTATTGTTGGTGTCATTGGAAGGAATTGTGCCTTGTTGTTGGTGTCATTGGAAGGAATTGTGCCTTGTTGTTGGTGTCATTGGAAGCCATTGTGCCTTATTGTTGGTGTCATTGGAAGCCATTGTGCCTTGTTGTTGGTGTCATTGGGAGGAATTGTACCTTGTTGTTGGTGTCATTGGAAGCCATTGTGCCTTGTTGTTGGTGTCATTGGGAGGAATTGTACCTTGTTGTTGGTGTCATTGGAAGGAATTGTGCCTTGTTGTTGGTGTCATTGGAAGCCATTGTGCCTTATTGTTGGTGTCATTGGAAGCCATTGTGCCTTATTGTTGGTGTCATTGGAAGCCATTGTGCCTTGTTGTTGGTGTCATTGGAAGGAATTGTGCCTTATTGTTGGTGTCATTGGAAGGAATTGTGGCCACATCCGGCTGTAGTTTGGAGACCACTGGTGTAGACACTGTGTATTGTTGTGATTAGCTGTGATTGGCCACAGCCAATCACATGGTACGAATGGGCTTTGATTGGTCCTGTCTGTACCATGTGATCACTATGACCAATCACAGCTAGCAACACAATTGTATACAAGGGATGGCATGAAAGGAAGCCAATCATTGTTTACACCTGTCATGTGATCTGCTGTGATTGGTCCGGTGGACACAGCGGGAAGACATCACATGACCTCCTTCCAGAACAATAGGCCTCCCGCCTGAATGTCATTTTACAATGGCCCGGGAGGGAAGCAGTTAAACAGTTAAAGCAACCATGCAAAATAAATTTAAAAAAATTAAAAACAAATGTATTTAACCCCATTAGTAACCCACATCGGCCCTAATTAATTCCTTCTTCCCCTTTTCTTCATTAATTATTATTTCGCTGCTGATTTTTTTTTTTCATATTTTTTCTTTGCTTTAGTATTTTTTTTTTATTATTTTCATTTATTTTTTTTTAGCAATTTTTTTTCAGTGATGCATTTAAATTAAAAAGCAAAACTTTAAACTTTAAAAAGCATTTGTAAGAAAAAACGTTGCTATGCTTTGTAATAGAGAGAAAATGTTGGTGTCATTAAACACAGGAGAGAGTATAAAATACAATGTGTGCTTTTTATTGACGGGAACAAATTTTCTCATTTTGTTATAGGTTTTGTCTATAGATTGCATAGAAATAAAAAAATACAAAAAATTGCCAAAAAAAGCCTTTTTTGTGCTGAAAAAGACAATATATGTATAACTTTGTTATCTTATGGAAGAACAAGGTTATTGCTGAGCCAATAGAAAAATGTAAAAATGGTCCAAAAGGAGTGTACAGAGGTGAGCGCTGAACTGGAATTCCTTGACCTCACCTGACTCTCTCTAGCTCCCCCAATTCAGCCTTCAGTCAGCCCCTCGGGGGAACCCACTTCCTTCCTACCTCCCAGTGATGGATGGTACTCCATTTTTTGGGGCAGCCGCAAACAAATCCCCCGCCTGCTTGCTCGCCAGCCCCGCCCTTACTCCATCCAGGTTGCAGGTGGCTTTGGCAGCTACTCCTCCCGGCCAATCTGGTCCCTTCTCCTCCTGGCCAATCCGGTCCCTTCTCCTCCCGGCCAATCCGGGCCCTTCTTCTCCCGGCTAATCCGGTCCCTTCTCCTCCCAGCCAATCCGGTCCCTTTTCCTCCCAGCCAATCCGGTCCCCTCTCCTCCGGGCCAATCTGGTCCCTTCTCCTCCCAGTCAATGGTCAATCCGGTCCCTTCTCCTCCCAGCCAATCTGGTCGCTTCTCCTCCCAGCCAATCTGGTCGCTTCTCCTCCCGGCCAATCTGGTCCTTTCTCCTCCCGGCCAATCCAGTCCCTTCTCCTCCCGGCTCATCTGGTTCCTTCTCCTCCCGGCTAATCCGGTCCCTTCTCCTCCCAGCTAATCTGGTCGCTTCTCCTCCCGGCTAATCCGGTCTTAGGACCCGCTTCCTGTTCTGATTGACCGGGAGGAGAAGCAGGAAGACGAACGATAGTGAATCAACATTCGCTAATGTCACAATTGGATGGGCTTGGGGTGCAGAGAGCCCACCCTCCAGCTCTAATCATGTGCTTCACAAAAAAAAAAAACTCATAGCACTATATGTGTCCAGCGCCCCACATGGAGATTGGGGGGGGCGCCCCTTATGGACAGGCCGCTGCTGCTACCTCCCCTTCCTACTCCTGCCTTCCTCCTTCACACTTTATTCCTTAAATGCCCATAGGCTCTAGACCTGGATGGTTATTGTTCATGTACAGTAGTACCAGCAGCCTCCAGTCTATAAGGAATGCCGCCCCCCGATTTGCATGCAGGGATGCATGCAGGGCTCCAGACTCATAGATTACTGTGAGGTATTTTTCTTTTTCAAGCCACATGCTTACAACCTAAGGCTCTAATTGGCTTGAAAAAGGCTGGGCTCGGGCGCAGAGAACTGCGACCCGAACCCACCCACTTGTGACACTAGCGAATCAATATTCGCCATTGTCTTCCGGCCTCTCCTCTCAGACAATCAAGACAGGAGGCGGATCAGGTTGGCTGGAAATAGAAGCTGAGGAAGCTGCGGCGGCGCAACCGTGGAGGGTTGAGTGCAGACCTGGGGGGGCGGGGCTCTTTGCTGCCCCCACCCCCCAAAAAGTTTAGCACCAGCCACTACTGAGTAGCACCTTTCTCATGTAGCGAGGTCTCAGGCCCCCAGAGGCCCAATAGTGACCTCCAGAGTCAGGGACAGCTGACATCCTTCTGTGTAGAGTGGGTTACAAGGCATGGTGAGTGTAATACAAGGTGCATTGATGGGCGCCAGACACTTCTTGAATGCAAAGATAGAAAAGGAGATACCCCCCAATAACTATGACTTTAACGGCAATGAAATACAAATAAAATACAATATAATTTATTCAACAATGTGTACATGTATACAAAAATGGATTTTCAAACCAATAAAGACAATGATGACAATGGTGATAAATTCCCATATAAGTCCAGACTGCCCGACGCGTTTCAGGACAGAATACATCCCTTCGTCAGGGGAATTTGTCAGGAAGTGTGATCCATTCCTGACAAATGCCCCTGACGAAGGGACGTATTCTGTTCTGAAACGCGTCGGTCCGTCAGGACTCATATGGGAATTCATCACCATTGTCATCATTGTTTTTATTTGTTTGAAAATCCATTTTTGTAGACATGTACACATTGTTGAATAAACTATATTGTATTTTATTTGTATTACATTGCCGTTAAAGTCCCACTTATTGAGGGGTGCCTCCTTTTCTATCTATATAAGGGATGTTGGCAGCTCTAATTGGTATAGTTGAATGTTCTCTTTTTATGTCTTGAATGCAAAGAGACTTATTGTCTCTTAAACAGACCTGTGGGAGAGAGGATTAGGGCCAGGACACCCTTAATAGATGCAACATTAATTGGCAGACTCTGACTCTATAGGTAGACAGCCATGCAGGGAAAGGCATCTAGCTAGACACCACATCTGCATGAGTAGGACCGCTGTCTCCTATGGCAACAATCTTGTAACAGTTTCTAACAAAGGTTACAATGAACTCCTTCACTTCTTCTACAATCTTCTCTTGTAGAACCTCACTCAGCTGAGCTCCCGGTCTCTCTCACTAGACAACCAGATCCACTCACCACTGAATCCCTTGAGCTCTTCCAATCTTCTCACTCAGTATCTTTCTCAAGCGTCACCCCTGCTGGGTCCCTAGCTTGGCACTCACAGATGCTCCTCAAGCTTCACCTCTGCTGGCTGGGTCCCTGGCTTGGCACACAATAATGCTCTGCAAGCTTCACCTCCACTGGCTGGGTCCCTGGCTTGGCACTCACAGATGCTCCTCAAGCTTCACCTCCACTGGCTGGGTCCCTGGCTTGGCACCTACTGAAGATTCCCAATTCTTCACCGTCCCCGGGTGATGAGAATGCTGCTGCGGTACTTGCTTCAGCTTCTCACAGTGGTCCCTGGTAACAAGGTGTATAGTCCCTTAGTGGTGACAGCTTCCCCTCTACCTCCGACCACGACAGGTTCTCTGGCCGGTAGAACCGTCACTTCTGGTTAGAATGCAAACTGCAGTCCCAACTCTGCGCTGCTCTCTTGCTTCTGGATAGACCCTCAGACAGCCTGGTAGCCAGATATCCCCGGGATAGGCCTAAGGCTTAGCAGCCCAGGGCAATATGACATACGTCCACCTAGGCAGCCGTCCAGGTGGCACAGAACCCCAATCACCTGATTGTACCTAAATATATAGGTTCTCCCAGCAGGCCAAGGGACCCAAGAAAATCCCTGCCCATTGGCTGAGACACCCCATTTATTCCTAATCTGTCCTTGCAATGCCCTTGTCTTATCTAATGCCACCAGGTACCCGGCCACCTAGCGGCAGAAGAGAGAAGTGCAGCAATTCCAAAATTAGGGTGATATCAATTGACCTCCTGACAATTGGCCAAGGCAACTATCACTTGGCAAATACATTTAATAGCAACCCTGCCTAAACATCAGAGTGCTACACTTAAATCCTGACCATCTCATATCTTGGTGTGGTGGTTCCCTTTATGGCCCGGATAGGGTCGCTCCTCTCTGGATGGTAGAATACAGTATATAGCCAGTGGTGTATTTTGGTTTTGTGCTGCCCTAAGCAAGATTAAAATTGGGCACCCTCATCTAAATTTGCCCCACCCCTTCCTGTTTAAGATTCACCCCTTCATCTGTAAACCCCACCCCTTCCTCGTTAGGCTCCACCTCTTCCTATTAGAGCACCACCTCTTTCTCTCTCTGCATTAAAAGCAGATAACAAGTGCATACATTTTGTTGTTTTATGTACCATTACAAATATAAACAAAGTAAGCAAATATATCAATATTTTAAAATTAAATGCAACTTATTGAATCTAATTGTAGCACCCTCTACCAGAAGGTAGGTGCTAGTAAGGGTTGTTTTACTAAGTTTGTTCAGCACAGGAACATTTAGGCAGGCCTATGTTGCAAGCTAGGCCTGTCTGTTTTGATCTGGGGGCTGGGAGTGGTTAGAGTAGTAGTGGGTGTGACCACCAGTGCTCCAGTTCTGAGGCACCTCCCCTGCTTCCAGGGAGAATGTTCTGTAAGAGGAGGCTGGGCCTAGAGCTGGAGTGGCAGACAGCTCATGTGGGAGCCCTGACCAATCCCTAATTGGCATTGGCAGGGGGCGGGCTCCTATATATGCTGAGGTCACATGCTGCTGGGAAGGAGAAGTCGACTGGGCGACGTGAGGAATGGAGTGCTAGACAGCAGCAGGAGCACACTCCCATCTGGGGGGGTGTGGGATCGCAGGAGGAAGCCCGGGAAGAACTGAGAGGGAACATTGCCTTTACACGGTCATTGGCAATGTCTCTGTCACCACATGGTTGGTGGCAGGGGGCAGGGAACTCCTGGAGCAGGGAGGCAGGAGAAGCTGTTGGAACACATGGCCTGGGAAAGTTCCTCATCAAGGACTCAGGGCTAGAAGGTTGGAAGACTGGTGAGTGTTACCACAGTGGATGGCTGGAGGATGTGCCAGGGATTCTGTAAGGGCACTCTGCTTCTACACAGTCATTAGCAGAGTCTTTATCATGCACATGGTGGACAGTGAAGAATCCTGGATGGAAGAAGAGACTGTGGGGATGTGTGTCAAATCAGTGTGGCCAGGGAACACATGATTTTCAAGTTGGGCTGGCTGGGAGCAGTAGTCCATTTCCTAAAACATAGACTTTAACCTACTAGGCCTCGCACGTGGGCGGATCTTTTTTATTTATTTTTTCTGTCTGTCGGCGGAGCGAGAGAAGAAGATGAATGGACTTTGTAGGACATTTTTATTTTTTTATTTTTTAATAAAGGACTTGTCCCAAGATGTGTCTTGCGTTTTTTTAACATTTTGACACTTTTTCGTGAAATGGTAGGGGTACAATGTACCCGTTACCATTTCAAACAGGGGGGGGGCGAGATCTGGGGGTCCCCTTGTGAAAGGGGGCTTGCAGATTCCTATAAGCGCCCCGCCCGCAGACCCCCACAACCACCGGGCAAGGGTTGTGGGGATGAGGCCCTTGTCCCCATCAACATGGGGACAAGGTGCTTTGGGGAGGCTACCCTCCCCATGTTGAGGGCATGTGGCCTGTATGGTTCAGGAGGACGGGGGGGCTCTCTCGCCCCCCCTCTTTTCCTGCAGCCTGCCAGGTTGTGGGTTCGGATAAGGGTCTGATATGGATTTTTGGGGTGGCCCCCATGCCGTTTTTTTCAATGACTTTTATCTGTATTGCCGAGACCCAACAATTCATTATAGCCGCGAGTAGTTTTAAATGACTTTTTTATCTTTAGAAATGTCATTTTGCTCTCGGACTGTTGTAAACACAGGAAACATGCGCCACTTTACAGGCATACTATAGACACCCCCCAGGTACGAAATTTAAATGAATATTTCACTTTTATTGTTTCACTTTAAACATCATTAAAATCACTGCTCCTGAAAAAACTGCCGTTTTTAAAACTTTTTTTTGCATTGATACATGTCCCCTGGGGCAGGACCCGGGTCCCCAAACACTTTTTATGACAATAACTTGCATATAAGCCTTTAAAATTAGCACTTTTGATTTTTCACGTTCGTGTCCCATAGACTTTAACGGTGTTTGCGTGTTCGAACAAATTTTTTGCCTGTTCGCATGTTCTGGATGCGAACCGAACCGGGGGGTGGTCAGCTCATCCCTAGTCTCTGCAGTGCCCAGCTCCCTCATGACACACACGACTCCAATCCCTCCCTGGTGCCCGGCCTCAGATCAGAGTGGCTCTTAACTGAGTCCTGGCAGTTCCCTTTCCCTTCCCTCTGAGAATTCTGCGCCGCAGGAGAAGATGGCGGAGGTGGGTGGAGCATTAGGTGCGGAGCAGGAGGAAGTTAAATCCTCATCCGCTTTGAATGCTGGGGCCTCTGCCTCGCTCTGCTATAGGGCGGAGACGTGATGTTACTGGTTGCTAGATGCCAGGGCCCTAGCAACCACTGGGCAGGATAGCCAGCAGTGGAGGTGGAGTAAGCTACGGGTCTCAGCCGGCCGGGTTTAATACTGTCAGAGGCACTGTTTGCGGTGGTCTTTTTTGGGGCATTAGAATGGTGGCCCAGTGCACCCCTGTTCTCCACAGTCCTTGCTGGAGTTCCTTCTGCCTGAGGGGCAGCGTTGCCCCCTGTAAAATGCTGCCCGAGGAAAATGCCTTTTTTGCCTCACGGTAGATACGCCCCTGTATATTGCTACTGTATTGCCCTGGAGCGGGCTTTCCCGTTGTATTATCTCATGCTCTCGTGTATTCTGAGTGTTTTAAAATCAATAAAACAAGAAATTAACAAAAATTTGGACCTTCAGACAAACAACTAAAAACCATCAGACACAATCCAGATCCATTCACTGCTTTACTTGCCAAGTAATGCGTAACCATGGTCGGCAATTCCTGAGATTTGTTAGTCGGTTGGGTCACTCAGCTATTTCCAGGTTTGGAGTTGTTGCTTTCTAAGTCCGCTCTCTGCTCATTGGACAGACGGGTGATGATGAGGCTGATATTTTAACCAATGAGGACGCTAGAGGCAGTAAACTGAGATAGGAGGAGGAATAATGCCCCTGGAGGATGAATCGGGTAAAGCCACACTCCGGAAAAAACTGGCCATGTTTTGGTTAGTTGGAAGTTCAGCCAGGTTTTTTTGGTTCTAAACAAAAATGGCGACTGTCCTCCTTGGGGATGTAGTCCTCAAGGAGGACACTGCAAAGGAGACAAGACTGTATGGGATCACCAGCCCCAGGATGACCATGTGACCGAGGAGGGGAGGAAAAGAATGGGAAGGCCAAGCTCTATATCAGTTTTCCACATAGAGAGCAAAGACAAGTGTGGAGGCTGTTTCTGAAGCTACATGTGAGCCAAGGGGGGGGGGGGGGGGGTTGGGACTTTGAACCGTATAGGAACATACGCCTCCATCCCTAAATCTATATACAAAAAAAAGAGGGCTTTGGACTTTAAATGAGGTATGTGCGGCATGGCTACAAGATAAGTCAATGTTAAAGAAAACATATGTTTATTGTCTTGAACAGTAGGTAGCGTAAAATACTACAGTTAGTACATACATAACTTTATAAACATATTAATAACATGTTGCACACCATATATACATAGAAGTGATCATAGCACAACGCATTGTGTGGTATAAAACAACTGTCCTCCGTGTCAAAAGATCACTTAAAAAGCAGGATAGTATAATCTAAATGAAAAGAACACATTGAACCGTCTATAAGGAGCATAGTGCATCCAGATATGACCGACGCGTTTCATGGATTGGCTCCACTTCCTCAGGGGCGGGTGCATCAAATATCTGCTGCAGATCACAAAAGCAGTGCGTTTTGCATGCAGGTTGAAAGGTACGGGAATCCACAGCACATTCCTTCACAATGTGAACTGGCCCTTAGACATAATAGTACTTCCCACTGCAAGTTTAGAAAAAAAGTCGGCTTAGCTGACATAAATATGATCTCCTTTTTCATGTAGCACCTGTATGACTGTGAGAAATTGGACGGTTCAGTTTTTGAACGCAGCGCCGTGTCATCTGCATCCTACACACAGTCATCTTAGACTCTGATTAACCACACCCCTTTCAGCCATGCCCAATAATTGAGCGTAATTTAAACCACATCCATTTTTTTAGCTTTGTGTGGCGCATATTTTTAAATTGGCCACGCCCACAATTTAGCCTTCATGTATACCCTAGCCTGTCTGTATAGGGGCACGGATGAAGGAGGGACCAGGGGTGGGGCTGAAGGGGGCCCCGTCAGGTAGGCTATAAGGGGCCCCATAGCTCCCAACTGTCCCTGGATCTGAGGGACTGTCCCTGATTTGGAGCAATGTCCCTCTGTCCCTCTTTCCTCCTCATTGGTCCCTCATGTTGGTCTGATCTCTATAGACGTATATAAAATGCTAATGCTTTATCTATCAGAAAGTGTCTTCCAGTGCTAAACCTTTCATCTGATTTCTAAATTGCTGCATTTGTCAATTTTAAAAGCCAATATAAAGGAATACAGTAGTGGTAAAAAAAAAAGCACTTGGATTTAATTAACCCTTTTTGGGGGGTTATTTCCCCTTTAAGGGGGCGTGCTAAGGGGTGTGTCCCTCATTTCCATCTTAAAATGTTGGGAGGTATGGGGCCCCTTGATTTCCAACCATCACCCAGACTCCACACCTATCATCCAGAAACTTCTCAAGTCCCCTGGATACAGAGGAAGCTAACCATCCCTATCTAGCAGAAGCACAACACACAGATGAGGCCTGACTAAACGATTGCAGCTCACTGAGTACAATGGGCCAAACCATGCTTTTACCTCAACCAAATCACAGCCACACTGACTACAGTGTGGCAACTACAGTAAATGTTTCAAAAACAATACTCGTGCTAACTATCCTAGTACCTACCTAGGAGGGCGCTACGGGTGCAATGTATTTGTTTTTCAGCAAAAGGTGGAATTCCCCCCAGGGCTGGTGCAAGGATTTTTGACACCCTAGGCGAAACCTCAATTTGCCGCCCCTCCTGGCTCCACCCCTGACTACACCCCCTTTGCCCTGCCCATGTATACCCCACCTTTTTAATGAAGTGCCCATCAAATGCAGCCAACCAGCGCCAATCAAATGCACCCTCACCAGCGCCGATCAAATGCACCCACACCAGTGCCCATTAAATGCAGCCCACCAGCGCCCATCAAATGCACCCTCACCAGTGCCCATCAAATGCAGCCCACCAGCGCCCATCAAATGCACCCTCACCAGCGCCCATCAAATGCACCCTCATCAGCGCCCATCAAATGCACCCTCACCAGCGCCCATCAAATGCAGCCAACCAGCGCCCATCAAATGCACCCTCACCAGTGCTCATCAAATGCAGCCAACCAGCGCCCATCAAATGCACCCTCACCAGTGCCCATCAAATGCAGCCAACCAGCGCCCATCAAATGCACCCTCACCAGTGCCCATCAAATGCAGCCCACCAGTGCCCATCAAATGCACCCTCACCAGTGCCCATCAAATGCAGGCAACCAGCACCCATCAAATGCAGCCTCACCAGCGCCCATCAAATGCAGCCAACCAGCGCCCATCAAATGCACCCTCACCAGTGCCCATCAAATGCAGCCCACCAGCGCCCATCAAATGCACCCTTACCAGTGCCCATCAAATGCACCCTTACCAGTGCCCATCAAATGCACCCTCACCAGCGCCCATCAAATGCAGCCTCACCAGTGCCCATCAAATGCAGCCCACCAGCGCCCATCAAATGCAGCCTCACCAGTGCCCATCAATGCAGCCTCACCAGTGCCCATCAATGAATGTTTGCTTGCTTTCATTCATTTGGGAGTCGAAACACAGACACAGTCCTCCGCTGCCGCTGTGCCTCTGACAATATGTGTGAATGGAGTGGCGGCTGCCTGCTGATTCTGAGACTCAGTTGCTTGCTGCAGAGAGTAGGAACACCAGTGGCCGGGCGCCCCTAGGCGGCAGTGTGCCCTAGGCAGCTGGCTAGTTTTGCCTAGTGGTAGAACCAGCCCTGATTCCCCCTCCAGCATGTTATACAGGCAGTAATGCTGATAGATAAGGCAATGCTTCCTCACATTACAGACTCTAAAATCTCGGCCAACGACTCGATACGGCAGGAGAGCCGGGGACCTGGAAGTCTTTTCCTGGCTGCAGCTATTGGTTCCTATTTACTACGTTTCTACCCGCTCACCACAACCAAACATAAGTTCATCAAACGCCAAAGGAGGACCGTAAATCAGGAAATTGATGACTTCGCTCGCTCCATCCAATCAGGTGCAGAGACAGGTGGCCAATCCTTCGTAACCTTCTAATTGTAGAAATAAAATGGGGCGATATTTCAGATGAGGGGCGCAGATCTTCCCTAAAGCTGGCAGCGCGGCGGCCGAGGAGAGGGGGGATGGGACGGGAGCGTCGTTCTCTGGTAGGACGTCATATGAAGTGAAAGGCATGTCTTGGTGGGAGTATTAGACGGAAAGTACTGGAAGATACGGACCATTACATTCCTGTCATCCTCGCTGTGCCGCTGATTTATTACCGCGTGTGAAGTGGCGGGATGACTCCGCTGTCTGCAGGATGACTGGAGATTGTAGAGGAAGACCAGGCCCCCCAGATAGAAATCTTTTCCTCCAGCAATACATAAAACAGCATTTAACCCTTTCATGACCCGTGTGTTCCGGTGATCCCTAAAATGGCAGTTGGATGACCTAAACCAGGGGTCTCCAAACTACGGCCCCCCAGTTGTTCAGGAACTACAATTCCCATCATGCCCAGTCATGGCTGTGAATCTCAGAGGTTTACAATGCCTCATGGGATGTGTAGTTCTGCAAGAGCTGGAGGGCCGAAGTTTGGAGATCCCTGACCTAAACAGACCTCTGTGGGGTGTTCTCTGCCGGGATTGGGCAACTAAAGGCTGTATTATTTTCACACCCACAGACCGTCCATTAATTCACCTGCATTCTCCAGCCTCCTGTGCACCGCTTCCCTGAACTTCCTGTTGGAAGCGCGCACTAATACCTTCCTTTCATTAGATTGCGTTCATTAGGACTACATGTCCCATCATGCCTAGCATTGCAGCACATTCATCTGCTGGCATTCATGCCAACACACACTGACAGCCCAAGGGGATCCTGGGAATGTAGACAGTTGCTCCATGGGACAGGTAATGGAATCCCCCTCCCCCTTTTATCCGGATATTGCGGGCAGCACTCGGGGGACCATCTGATTCATATGTGGATGGAAAATGGGCAACATCAAGCAGCAGGAAAGCCTCCAAGGTAATTCAGCAACATTTCAAATAGAGAAAAATGATACCTTTGCCTGGGAGCGCCATCCTATGGGGAGACAACCACAATACACCAAGGGCTTTATATTTGCTCCCAAGAACACATATGTATCGCCCTCTAGCTTAGTCCGGGAGCTCCTCACAAATTTACTTGCCAGGAATAATTATCCTGGTCGATTGATAGAGATCTGTTGATTTCTCCCTAAGTTTGTTGCACTTTTCTCTTCTACCACTAGGTGGCCGGGGATTTTGTGGCATTAGATATGAGAAGGACAACCCAAGGTCAGATTAGGAGTATATGGGGCATCTCAGCCAATGGGCAGGGGTTTTCTTAAATCCCTTGGCCTGCTGGGAGAACCTATATATTCGGGTGGAGTCAGGTGATTGGTGTTCTGCACCACCTGGACGGCTGTCTGGGTGGACATGTGTTGTATTGCCCAGGCAGCTAGGCCAGAAATTAGGCCTATCCCGGGGCATCTGGCTGCCAGGCTGTCTGAGGGCCTATCCAGAAGTAAGAGAACAGCGCAGGGTTGGGATTGCGGCTTTCAGTCCAACCAGAAGTGACAGTTCTGCTGGCCGGAGAACCTTATTAACAGGGACCATAGTGAGTAACTGAAGCAAGTAATGAAGCAGAATTCTCACTGAAGGGTGCTGTGGAGAATCGGGAAACTTCAGAAAGTGCCCGGTATTAAGGTGGGAGGGGGGGCAGGAAGGGGGTGAAAGTGCCGAGTATTAAGGTGGGAGTGGGGGAGGGCAGGAAGGGGGTGAAAGTGCCCGGTATGAAGGTGGGGGAGCAGGA
This sequence comes from Lithobates septentrionalis, assembly GCA_037952835.1. Lineage (NCBI taxonomy): Eukaryota > Metazoa > Chordata > Amphibia > Anura > Ranidae > Lithobates > Lithobates septentrionalis. Next base: position 13,656 of record JBBDGP010002085.1, on the reverse strand, counting down.
AGGGGGTGAAAGTCTCCAGTATTAGGGTGGGGGGGGCAGGAAGGGGGTGAAAGTGCCCGGTATTAAGGTGGGAGTGGGGGGGGGGGGGCAGGAAGGGGGTGAAAGTGCCCGGTATAAGGGTGGGGGGGCAAGAAGGGGGTGAAAGTGCCCGGTATGAAGGTGGGGGGGCAGGAAGGGGGTGAAAATCCCCAGTATTAAGGTGGGGGGGCAGGAAGGGGGTGAAAGTGCCCGGTATTAAGGTGGGGGGGCAGGAAGGGGGTGAAAGTGTCCAGTATTAAGGTGGGGGGGAAGGAAGGGGGTGAAAATACCCAGTATTAAGGTGGGGGGGAAGGAAGGGGGTGAAAGTGCCCGGTATGAAGGTGGGGGGGCAGGAAGCGGGTGAAAGTGCCCGGTATGAAGGTGGGGGGGAAGGAAGGGGGTGAAAGTCCCCGGTATTAAGGTGGGGGGGCAGGAAGGGGGTGAAAGAGTCCAGTATTAAGGTGGGGGGGAAGGAAGGGGGTGGAAGTGCCCGGTATTAAGGTGGGGGGAAGGAAGGGGGTGAAAGTGCCCGGTATTAAAGTGGGGGGGCAGGAAGGGGGTGAAAGTGCCCGGTATTAAAGTGGGGGGGCAGGAAGGGGGTAAAAGTGCCCGGTATTAAGGTGGGGGGGCAGGAAGGGGGTGAAAGTGCCCGGTATTAAGGTGGGGGGCAGGAAGGGGGTGAAAGTGCCCGGTATTAAGGTGGGGGGACAGGAAGGGGGTAAAAGTGCCCAGTATTAAGGTGGGGGGGCAGGAAGGGGGTGAAAGTTCCCGGTATTAAGGTGGGGGGGCAGGAAGGGGGTGAAAGTGCCCGGTATTAAGGTGGGTGGGCAGGGTGTGGGTGAAAGTACCTGGTATTAAGGTGGGGGGGCGGGAAGGGGGTGAAAGTGCCCGGTATTAAGGTGGGGCGCAGGAAGGGGGTGAAAGTGCCCAGTATTAAGGTGGGGGGGGCAGGAAGGGGGTGAAAGTTCCCGGTATTAAGGTGGGGGGGCGGGAAGGGGGTGAAAGTGCCCGGTATTAAGGTGGGGGGGAAGGAAGGGGGTGAAAGTGCCCGGTATTAAGGTGGGTGGGCAGGGTGTGGGTGAAAGTACCCGGTATTAAGGTGGGGGGGCGGGAAGGGGGTAAAAGTGCCCTGTATTAAGGTGGGGGGGCAGGAAGGGGGTGAAAGTGCCCAGTATTAAGGTGGGGGGGGGAGGAAGGGGTGAAAGTTCCCGGTATTAAGGTGGGGGGGGCAGGAAGGGGGTGAAAGTGCCCGGTATTAAGGTGGGGGGGAGGAAGGGGGTGAAAGTGCCTGGTATTAAGGTGGGTGGGCAGGGTGTGGGTGAAAGTGCCCGGTATTAAGGTGGGGGGGGAGGAAGGGGGTGAAAGTGACCGGTATTAAGGTGGGTGGGCAGGGTGTAGGTGAAAGTGCCCGGTATTAAGGTGGGGGGGGAGGAAGGGGGTGAAAGTGACCGGTATTAAGGTGGGTGGGCAGGGTGTAGGTGAAAGTGCCTGGTATTAAGGTGAGGGGGAAGGAAGGGGGTGAAAGTGACCGGTATTAAGGTGGGTGGGCAGGGTGTAGGTGAAAGTGCCCGGTATTAAGGTGGGGGGGAAGGAAGGGGGTGAAAGTGCCCGGTATTAAGGTGGGTGGGCAGGGTGTGGGTGAAAGTACCCAGTATTAAGGTGGGGGGGCGGGAAGGGGGTAAAAGTGCCCGGTATTAAGGTGGGGGGGCAGGAAGGGGGTGAAAGTGCCCAGTATTAAGGTGAGGGGGGGGAGGAAGAGGGTGAAAGTTCCCGGTATTAGGGTGGGGGGGGCAGGAAGGGGGTGAAAGTGCCCGGTATTAAGGTGGGGGGGGGGAAGGGGGTGAAAGTGCCTGGTATTAAGGTGGGTGGGCAGGGTGTGGGTGAAAGTGCCCGGTATTAAGGTGGGGGGGGAGGAAGGGGGTAAAAGTGACCGGTATTAAGGTGGGGGGGAAGGAAGGGGGTGAAAGTGCCCGGTATTAAGGTGAGGGGGAAGGAAGGGGGTGAAAGTGGCCGGTATTAAGGTGGGTGGGCAGGGTGTAGGTGAAAGTGGCCGGTATTAAGGTGAGGGGGCAGGAAGGGGGTGAAAGTGTCCAGTATGAAGGTGAGGGGGAAGGAAGGGGGTGAAAGTGGCGGGTATTAAGGTGGGGGGGGGGGCAGGAAGGATTGAAAGTGCCGGTATTAAGGTGGGTGGGCAGGAAGGGGGTGAAAGTGCCCGGTATTAAGGTGGGGGCGAAGGAAGGGGGTGAAAGTGCCCGGTATTAAGGTGGGTGGGCAGGGTGTGCGTGAAAGTGGCCGGTATTAAGGTGGGGGGAGGGCCTGGTATTAAGGGGGGTGAAAGTGCCCGGTATTGAAGGGGTTAATACAACACTTACCTTGAAAATCCGGCAGTAGCAGCGGCACATTGTTGCCCCGTATAGGTGTGAGGGATCGGTTAGTGAATGGGTCGCACACCTGAGATGGTCGGTGTAGAAGACACTCAGATGTCCTCCTGCAGGAGATGAGAAGATTTCGGGGACTCTCTTTGGGGTTCGGGAGATTATCGGTAAATCTGGTGTAGGATTTTATTCGGTGACTTTATGTATAAAAATGAGAATGGAAAGACACAAAGTCGGTATTACTGAAAATATCTGCAAAGTGCGGGGATGACATTCAATCGTTTCTATACGGAGCGATCGCGGCGTGGCGCCTCAATGTAAATTCCCGCGCTCTCATCCATAATTCACGATCTGTAGGATACGGTTCGGCCGGATCCTTTGGCGCTCTGTCACATGGATGGACACGGGTGCATTGGAGGAATCACGCCCTCCCGGGATTAGCAGATTGTCTTCATGCATGACTGCGGTGTGAATTATTATGATGGGCTGTCCTGCATTGAGGGCGCCACGCTCGCCGTGTTCAATGTGTGAATTGAAGAACGCACACATCATATTATGGATATGTCCCGTGTATACACAGACAGATCTCCACCCCCAATTTCCATCCACTTAGTGAGTGACAGGCCGGCTTTTATCACATTTACACTTGATGTACAGTGTTATCGGGGGATTCACGGACCGCCGCAGACTGGAAGATTGATGCCGACAAATCCGGAGTCAGCCGTAAGAACTCGTTTAATCCAAACATGTCTGATAATTATACCGAATGAAGGATTGTAACCGCTTCCAATGTATGGTAATATGGCGGCCGGGAGGTCAGAGGCAGCCGGAGGATAAATACCGGAGATATTTCAGTGACACCCGGAATACACAATGGGGGAAATAACGATCGTCTCCCCTGCAGATTGTGTAAGTTTTGCCCACTTACAAAGAAATGAAGGGTCTATAATTTTTATCATAGGTGTATTTTATATGATAGAGACAGAATATCAACCAAAAATCCAGAAAAAACACACAATACAAATGTTATAAATGGAGTTGCAGTTCAGTGAGTAAAATAAGTATTTGATCCCCAAGCAAAACATGACTTAGTAGTTGGTGGAGAAACCCTTGTTGGTGATCACAGAGGTCAGACGTTTCTTGTAGGTGGTGATCAGTTTCCACACATCTCAGGAGGGATTTTGATCCACTCTTCTTTACAGATCTTCTCTAAATCCTGAAGGTTTCTTGGCTGTCTCTTGGCAACTCAAAGTTTCAGATCCTCCAGTCATGATGACCGCCAGACATATCATCATGGCGGTGGTAGATACATTGTCATCATGGCGGTGGTAGATACATTGTCATCATGGCGGTGGTAGACATGTCATCATGGCGGCGGTAGACATGTCATCATGGCGGTGGTAGACATGTCATCATGGCGGTGGTAGATACATTGTCATCATGGCGGTGGTAGACATGTCATCATGGCGGCGGTAGACATGTCATCATGGCGGTGGTAGACATGTCATCATGGCGTTGGTAGACATGTCATCATGACGGTGGTAGATACATTGTCATCATGGCGGTGGTAGACATGTCATCATGGCGGTGGTAGACATGTCATCATGGCGGTGGTAGACATGTCATCATGGCGGTGGTAGACATGTCATCATGGCGGTGGTAGACATGTCATCATGGCGGCGGTAGACATGTCATCATGGTGGTGGTAGACATGTCATCATGGCGGTGGTAGATACATTGTCATCATGGCGGTGGTAGATACATTGTCATCATGGCGGTGGTAGACATGTCATCATGGCGGCGGTAGACATGTCATCATGGCGGTGGTAGACATGTCATCATGGCGGTGGTAGATACATTGTCATCATGGCGGTGGTAGATACATTGTCATCATGGCGGTGGTAGACATGTCATCATGGCGGCGGTAGACATGTCATCATGGCGGTGGTAGATACATTGTCATCATGGCGGTGGTAGACATGTCATCATGGCGGTGGTAGATACATTGTCATCATGGCGGTGGTAGACATGTCATCATGGCGGTGGTAGATACATTGTCATCATGGCGGTGGTAGACATGTCATCATGGCGGCGGTAGACATGTCATCATGGCGGCGGTAGACATGTCATCATGGCGGTGGTAGACATGTCATCATGGCGGCGGTAGACATGTCATCATGGCGGCGGTAGACATGTCATCATGGCGGTGGTAGACATGTCATCATGGCGGTGGTAGACATGTCATCATGGCGGTGGTAGACATGTCATCATGGCGGCGGTAGACATGTCATCATGGTGGTGGTAGACATGTCATCATGGCGGTGGTAGATACATTGTCATCATGGCGGTGGTAGATACATTGTCATCATGGCGGTGGTAGACATGTCATCATGGCGGCGGTAGACATGTCATCATGGCGGTGGTAGACATGTCATCATGGCGGTGGTAGATACATTGTCATCATGGCGGTGGTAGATACATTGTCATCATGGCGGTGGTAGACATGTCATCATGGCGGCGGTAGACATGTCATCATGGCGGTGGTAGATACATTGTCATCATGGCGGTGGTAGACATGTCATCATGGCGGTGGTAGATACATTGTCATCATGGCGGTGGTAGACATGTCATCATGGCGGTGGTAGATACATTGTCATCATGGCGGTGGTAGACATGTCATCATGGCGGCGGTAGACATGTCATCATGGCGGCGGTAGACATGTCATAATGGCGGTGGTAGACATGTCATCATGGCGGTGGTAGACATGTCATCATGGCGGTGGTAGACATGTCATCATGGCGGTGGTAGACATGTCATCATGACGGTGGTAGATACATTGTCATCATGGCGGTGGTAGACATGTCATCATGGCGGTGGTAGATACATTGTCATCATGGCGGTGGTAGACATGTCATCATGGCGGCGGTAGACATGTCATCATGGCGGCGGTAGACATGTCATCATGGCGGTGGTAGACATGTCATCATGGCGGTGGTAGATACATTGTCATCATGGCGGTGGTAGATACATTGTCATCATGGCGGTGGTAGACATGTCATCATGGCGGCGGTAGACATGTCATCATGGCGGTGGTAGACATGTCATCATGGCGGTGGTAGACATGTCATCATGGCGGCGGTAGACATGTCATCATGGCGGCGGTAGACATGTCATCATGGCGGTGGTAGACATGTCATCATGGCGGTGGTAGACATGTCATCATGGCGGTGGTAGACATGTCATCATGGCGGCGGTAGACATGTCATCATGGCGGCGGTAGACATGTCATCATGGCGGTGGTAGACATGTCATCATGGCGGTGGTAGACATGTCATCATGGCGGTGGTAGACATGTCATCATGGCGGCGGTAGACATGTCATCATGGCGGTGGTAGACATGTCATCATGGCGGTGGTAGATACATTGTCATCATGGCGGTGGTAGATACATTGTCATCATGGCGGTGGTAGACATGTCATCATGGCGGCGGTAGACATGTCATCATGGCGGTGGTAGATACATTGTCATCATGGCGGTGGTAGACATGTCATCATGGCGGTGGTAGATACATTGTCATCATGGCGTTGGTAGACATGTCATCATGACGGTGGTAGATACATTGTCATCATGGCGGTGGTAGACATGTCATCATGGCGGTGGTAGATACATTGTCATCATGGCGGCGGTAGACATGTCATCATGGCGGTGGTAGATACATTGTCATCATGGCGGTGGTAGACATGTCATCATGGCGGTGGTAGACATGTCATCATGGCGGCGGTAGACATGTCATCATGGCGTTGGTAGACATGTCATCATGACGGTGGTAGATACATTGTCATCATGGCGGTGGTAGACATGTCATCATGGCGGCGGTAGACATGTCATCATGGCGGTGGTAGATACATTGTCATCATGGCGGCGGTAGACATGTCATCATGGCGGTGGTAGATACATTGTCATCATGGCGGTGGTAGACATGTCATCATGGCGGTGGTAGATACATTGTCATCATGGCGTTGGTAGACATGTCATCATGACGGTGGTAGATACATTGTCATCATGGCGGTGGTAGACATGTCATCATGGCGGTGGTAGATACATTGTCATCATGGCGGCGGTAGACATGTCATCATGGCGGTGGTAGATACATTGTCATCATGGCGGTGGTAGACATGTCATCATGGCGGTGGTAGACATGTCATCATGGCGGTGGTAGATACATTGTCATCATGGCGGTGGTAGACATGTCATCATGGCGGCGGTAGACATGTCATCATGGCGGCGGTAGACATGTCATCATGGCGGTGGTAGACATGTCATCATGGCGGTGGTAGACATGTCATCATGCCGGCGGTAGACATGTCATCATGGCGGCGGTAGACATGTCATCATGGCGGTGGTAGACATGTCATCATGGCGGTGGTAGATACATTGTCATCATGGCGGTGGTAGATACATTGTCATCATGGCGGTGGTAGACATGTCATCATGGCGGCGGTAGACATGTCATCATGGCGGTGGTAGACATGTCATCATGGCGGTGGTAGATACATTGTCATCATGGCGGTGGTAGATACATTGTCATCATGGCGGTGGTAGACATGTCATCATGGCGGCGGTAGACATGTCATCATGGCGGTGGTAGATACATTGTCATCATGGCGGTGGTAGACATGTCATCATGGCGGTGGTAGATACATTGTCATCATGGCGGTGGTAGACATGTCATCATGGCGGTGGTAGATACATTGTCATCATGGCGGTGGTAGACATGTCATCATGGCGGCGGTAGACATGTCATCATGGCGGCGGTAGACATGTCATCATGGCGGCGGTAGACATGTCATCATGGCGGCGGTAGACATGTCATCATGGCGGTGGTAGACATGTCATCATGGCGGTGGTAGACATGTCATCATGACGGTGGTAGATACATTGTCATCATGGCGGTGGTAGACATGTCATCATGGCGGTGGTAGATACATTGTCATCATGGCGGTGGTAGACATGTCATCATGGCGGCGGTAGACATGTCATCATGGCGGCGGTAGACATGTCATCATGGCGGTGGTAGACATGTCATCATGGCGGTGGTAGATACATTGTCATCATGGCGGTGGTAGATACATTGTCATCATGGCGGTGGTAGACATGTCATCATGGCGGCGGTAGACATGTCATCATGGCGGTGGTAGACATGTCATCATGGCGGTGGTAGACATGTCATCATGGCGGTGGTAGACATGTCATCATGGCGGCGGTAGACATGTCATCATGGCGGCGGTAGACATGTCATCATGGCGGTGGTAGACATGTCATCATGGCGGTGGTAGACATGTCATCATGGCGGCGGTAGACATGTCATCATGGCGGCGGTAGACATGTCATCATGGCGGTGGTAGACATGTCATCATGGCGGTGGTAGACATGTCATCATGGCGGTGGTAGACATGTCATCATGGCGGCGGTAGACATGTCATCATGGCGGTGGTAGACATGTCATCATGGCGGTGGTAGATACATTGTCATCATGGCGGTGGTAGATACATTGTCATCATGGCGGTGGTAGACATGTCATCATGGCGGCGGTAGACATGTCATCATGGCGGTGGTAGATACATTGTCATCATGGCGGTGGTAGACATGTCATCATGGCGGTGGTAGATACATTGTCATCATGGCGTTGGTAGACATGTCATCATGACGGTGGTAGATACATTGTCATCATGGCGGTGGTAGACATGTCATCATGGCGGTGGTAGATACATTGTCATCATGGCGGCGGTAGACATGTCATCATGGCGGTGGTAGATACATTGTCATCATGGCGGTGGTAGACATGTCATCATGGCGGTGGTAGACATGTCATCATGGCGGCGGTAGACATGTCATCATGGCGTTGGTAGACATGTCATCATGACGGTGGTAGATACATTGTCATCATGGCGGTGGTAGACATGTCATCATGGCGGCGGTAGACATGTCATCATGGCGGTGGTAGATACATTGTCATCATGGCGGCGGTAGACATGTCATCATGGCGGTGGTAGATACATTGTCATCATGGCGGTGGTAGACATGTCATCATGGCGGTGGTAGATACATTGTCATCATGGCGTTGGTAGACATGTCATCATGACGGTGGTAGATACATTGTCATCATGGCGGTGGTAGACATGTCATCATGGCGGTGGTAGATACATTGTCATCATGGCGGCGGTAGACATGTCATCATGGCGGTGGTAGATACATTGTCATCATGGCGGTGGTAGACATGTCATCATGGCGGTGGTAGACATGTCATCATGGCGGCGGTAGACATGTCATCATGGCGTTGGTAGACATGTCATCATGACGGTGGTAGATACATTGTCATCATGGCGGTGGTAGACATGTCATCATGGCGGCGGTAGACATGTCATCATGGCGGTGGTAGATACATTGTCATCATGGCGGCGGTAGACATGTCATCATGGCGGTGGTAGATACATTGTCATCATGGCGGTGGTAGACATGTCATCATGGCGGTGGTAGATACATTGTCATCATGGCGGTGGTAGACATGTCATCATGGCGGTGGTAGATACATTGTCATCATGAAACAAGAGAAACTAACTAACTAAGTGGGACTTTAAATGAGGACATTTCTAAAATGTACCTCCATCCCCAAAATGCATATATAAAAAAAAACACAGAAAGCTAAGGGGGTTTGTGGGACTTTAAATGAGACAGGCCTGGGAAGATAACACAACATGGTAATAATAAGAATATCTGTTGATTGCACCATAAATGCGACCACATCGTGTTGCATAGTAATAATTACATAAACGGTAAGTTATAATAAATCCAGGAGCTTTTATTCCATAATAAGGTATATATTGTAGAAACATCATAAGACAACATAATAGCATAGCAGCCTATTATGGTCAGTATGGTACCATAGTAGAAATTCATCAGACTGATATTTGCATGTGACTGCATCGTAGTATCAATAATGTCTGGTGAATGGACCACATTGATGACCACATAGCTTGCATGGATACAGAGTAAAGGAGTATGACATATGAAATAATTGTTCCCTGAGTATGAACCAACATAACAAGGTGACCCATCAACATAGCAGCATGATGTGGAACGCAACGGTGAGGTAACAATAATTCAATTATGAAGTTGTGTGTCTTTACAGTAATATAGTAACATAGCAGTTGGTGGAATCCAAACGGCGTAATCTGGTAAAAATGTAGAAGGGCTGTTCATGTAAATAGCATCTAAGAGCTCTACGCGTTTCATGGATCTTTCCAATCTTCAGGAGCAGATGCAATATGTAATGTCTATAAAAAGATGTAGGAGAAATTTTCAGGGGCTAATCACAGGGCAGGTCGGAAAAACTGTTATAACATGATCCCAAGGTAGTAATAATAGTCAAAAAACCATAAGAGGTTACTTACAAGGAGCCTGTGTAGGTGGGTGGAGGGCCCCAAGGGTGTGAGCCTGTCAGGGATGAAGGTCAGGCCATCCCGGGAGCTGAGGTGGTACCTAGAGGGCAACTTTATAGGGAAATGTTGAAAGTGAGAATCGCATCTTAATGTTTTAAAAAGATAAGAAAATATAAAGGTGACTATAGAAGGAAAATAATAGAGAGTAGGAATATTTGAGGCTGAGAAAGTGTGTGTGAATACCGGACCAAACCATGAGGTATAGCGGTTGCAGTAGTGCAGGAAAAAACAGAGGGAACAGTGAAAATTATACCGATAAGTGATAATGTGGTAACCGAGAAAGGAGAGTATAAACAGAAGGGTTAGAATTATATGTATGTGCCTGTGCCATAGGAAAGAGTGTAAAAACAATAGTGGAGACCAAAAGGGGTCATAGTATTACCTGAGCTTCCCAGAACACCTAATTGCCAACAAAGTGGCCACCGGTAAGGGGTGTGTTAGCAAGGAATGTGTATCCAATGAAGGGGAAGAAATACAAATTGGAAACGCCGCCGGTAGGTAACCACCAACGCCACGTGGGCGGCTAAAGTAAAGAAGAGTAACAGCTATCGGAGCCGATCCAAGCCAGCCCGCAGCCGGCGCTTCTTATAGACGCTTGGATGGACGACGCACAGTGTCGACGTGATGGCGTCATATCGACGTCACACGCACGACGCTGGGAGTGTGGCGTCGATGCGTGATGGGAAGTCCGCCCCAACCCCCACGTGACAGGGGAGGGGGAGGGCTGGATACACATTCCTTGCTAACACACCCCTTACCGGTGGCCACTTTGTTGGCAATTAGGTGTTCTGGGAAGCTCAGGTAATACTATGACCCCTTTTGGTCTCCACTATTGTTTTTACACTCTTTCCTATGGCACAGGCACATACATATAATTCTAACCCTTCTGTTTATACTCTCCTTTCTCGGTTACCACATTATCACTTATCGGTATAATTTTCACTGTTCCCTCTGTTTTTTCCTGCACTACTGCAACCGCTATACCTCATGGTTTGGTCCGGTATTCACACACACTTTCTCAGCCTCAAATATTCCTACTCTCTATTATTTTCCTTCTATAGTCACCTTTATATTTTCTTATCTTTTTAAAACATTAAGATGCGATTCTCACTTTCAACATTTCCCTATAAAGTTGCCCTCTAGGTACCACCTCAGCTCCCGGGATGGCCTGACCTTCATCCCTGACAGGCTCACACCTTGGGGCCCTCCACCCACCTACACAGGCTCCTTGTAAGTAACCTCTTATGGTTTTTTGACTATTATTACTACCTTGGGATCATGTTATAACAGTTTTTCCGACCTGCCCTGTGATTAGCCCCTGAAAATTTCTCCTACATCTTTTTATAGACATTACATATTGCATCTGCTCCTGAAGATTGGAAAGATCCATGAAACGCGTAGAGCTCTTAGATGCTATTTACATGAACAGCCCTTCTACATTTTTACCAGATTACGCCGTTTGGATTCCACCAACTGCTATGTTACTATATTACTGTAAAGACACACAACTTCATAATTGAATTATTGTTACCTCACCGTTGCGTTCCACATCATGCTGCTATGTTGATGGGTCACCTTGTTATGTTGGTTCATACTCAGGGAACAATTATTTCATATGTCATACTCCTTTACTCTGTATCCATGCAAGCTATGTGGTCATCAATGTGGTCCATTCACCAGACATTATTGATACTACGATGCAGTCACATGCAAATATCAGTCTGATGAATTTCTACTATGGTACCATACTGACCATAATAGGCTGCTATGCTATTATGTTTGTCTTATGATGTTTCTACAATATATACCTTATTATGGAATAAAAGCTCCTGGATTTATTATAACTTACCGTTTATGTAATTATTACTATGCAACACGATGTGGTCGCATTTATGGTGCAATCAACAGATATTCTTATTATTACCATGTTGTGTTATCTTCCCAGGCCTGTCTCATTTAAAGTCCCACAAACCCCCTTAGCTTTCTGTGTTTTTTTTTTATATAGACATGTCATCATGGCGGCGGTAGACATGTCATCATGGCGGCGGTAGACATGTCATCATGGCGGCGGTAGACATGTCATCATGGCGGCGGTAGACATGTCATCATGGCGGTGGTAGACATGTCATCATGGCGGTGGTGGACACAGGGCCGTCTTAAAGAGGGAGTCCACCCAAACCGCAAAAAAAAAAAATATTAAAAGCCAGCAGCTACAAATACTGCAGCTGCTGACCTTTAATAAATGGCCACTTACCTGTCCCGGGGTCCAGCGATGTCGGCAGGGGACGCCGAGAACCCGCTCGCTTCTCGGCAGCTGCCGCCGCCATCCTAGGTGAGGGAATCAGGAAGTGAAGCGTTGCGGCTTCACTTCCCGGTTCCCTACTGCGCATGCGCGAGTCGCGCTGCACATCGTAAGTGGTCCCCGCTCTCTCCTGGGAGCTGTGTGTTCCCAGCAGACAGCGCGGTCGGGACGGGAAGAGGCATAGACTCCCATGGGAGTCTATGCCGAAAGTGGGTGCAAATACCTGTCTTAGACAGGTGTAGCAGAGCGTCCCAGAGAGAGCCAGGAAAAGTCCTGTTCGGGGTTTATACATCTCCCAGGCTCCTCTCATACAGGTTCAGGGATCTCTGATCCATGGTCCGGTTCAGGTCTTGGTCCTCTCCCCCAGGCTAATTTAAGCTCACCTGAGCAAGACAGCCCTTGCTCTTGGCCTGGGATACTCAGAGAACTTCTGTGTAAGAGTGCAAAAAAGGTATGTGGAAGCTGACAAGCTGTAGGTTTGCTCAGCTTAGTAGTTAGGATCTGTAAATATTGTTTAGTTAGTGCCGAGACACGGCTAGGTTTTGTTTTGGCTATTTTTTGTTCCTATTTGTTTCTTTTGGAACACTGTACAGCACCTGTAAATAGACTTGTATATATCACAAATAAACACTGCACTGTTTGTCACTATTCCACTGGATTTGGTATCTGTGCCTGAAAGACTGCTCATCCCAGGGAGCTTTGTACCTGCTACCTGTCCCCCAGGTTACATATGGTGGAGACTGCGGCCAGCTGTAGTAAGTTACTACTTAAAAGGCCAGTACCTAGAGTGACTAAACATGGAGGAAATCCTAAAACAATTGGTGATATCCAATGCTGCACAGCAACAATCCAATGCTGCACAGCAACAAGCAAACGCTGCACTGCAGCAAACAAACGCTATCGCACAGGAGCAAACCAAGGCGCTGTGCCAACAGATTAGTGCTGTACAGGAGCTATCGCAGAGGCTGTTTGAACAGCTAGCCACTGATGCAAAAGAGGATAGGAAAACCTTGGCTGCGGTTGTGGAGACGCTGGCACAGTGGTCACCTGCTAAAGTTAATGTTGTTGGAGGCAAGCCCTCAGCTATCCATGTGGGTCGCTTTCTTTCCAAGATGACTGCAGATGATGATCCAGAGGCCTTTCTCTTAACCTTTGAACGGACCGCTGAGAGGGAAGGTTGGCCCAAAACCCAGTGGGCAGGACTGGTCGCCCCCTTGCTGTCTGGAGAATCGCAGAAGGCCTACTATGATTTGGAGTCAGCAGAAGCAGGAGACTATGAAAAGGTCAAGCGGGAAATCCTGGCACGACTTGGTGTCACCCTGGCAGTTCGAGCACAGCGGGTCCACAGCTGGTTCTTCCAAGACGAGAGGCCCCCAAGATCGCAGATGTTCGACCTAATTCACTTGGTGAGAAAATGGCTACAGCCGGAGTCCCTGTCTGGGCCACAAATAGTGGAGCGTG